>JANIJG010165439.1:0-11182 GCA_024611175.1 Megaceryle torquata
GGGCCGGGGCGGCGGGGTAGAGGAGGGGGGTCCCCCCCCCCCCCCCCCCCCCCCCCCCCCCAGTAAATCTCCAGTTCCAGCCAGGAACTGAGCTGAAGACCCTCCATTTCCACCCATCTCCCCCCGCTTCCCTGTGGCTTCCCTGTGGCTTGTGGGGACATAACACTGGGCTTGCTGGGGCACTGTGCTGGGCTCAGTGGGATGCAGCAATGGGATTTCTGAAAAATGGTACTGGGCTTGGTGCGATATGGCATGGGGTTTCCTGGGGCACCATATTGGCTTTGCTGGGGCATGGCACTAGAATTCTGGAGCACCATAATGGGCTTGGTGGGACACAGCACTGTTTGGTGGGACATAACACTGAAATTACTGGAGCACCATACTGGGCTTGCTGGGATGCAGCACCGGGATTGCTGTGACATAGCACTGAGCTTGCTGGGACATGGTACTGGGTTTTCTGGGATGCAGTAATAGGATTGCTGCACTTGAGGATTGAGCTTGCTGGGGCACTGTGCTGGACTTCTGATACATGGCACTGGGTTTGCTGGGACATGTCAGTGGGTTTCCTGAGGCACTATACTGGACTTGCTGCAACGTGGCACTGGGCTTAGTGGGACGGGACACTTGTTTTGTTGGGACTTGGCACTAGAATTGCTGGGGCACCATACTGGGCTTGCTGGGCACTGTAATGGGCTTGCTGGGACATAGTTCTGAGTTTGCTGGGACATGGCACTGGAATTGCTGAGATGTGGTACTGGAATAGCTGGGACATCGCACTGGGTTTGCTGAGACACGGCTCTGGGTTTGCTGGGACATGGTGCTGGGTTAACTGGGCCCCAGCTGGAGCCCAGGCTGGGCCCTTGGGGCCATGCTTGCCAGTGCTTGCCCCAGCTGTCTGAGACATGCCTGCATTGGGCACTGCGGATCCAGCCCCTCAAGACCATCCACGGAGCTGGCCCCAGAGCTCTGTCCCCCACCCAGAGACCACCTTGCACCCCCAGCACTTCCCTGGCACCTGCTGGGCTCCTGAAAGGCTTTTGCTGGAGGCTGGGAATGGAGCTGATGGTGGCAGCATCCCAGAAAAATACTGGGAAGAGTTAGGAAAATGGCCGGTGCTCGTGCGCCTGCAGGGTTTGCTAAATGTCCTTTTCATTACAAAAAGGAAAAAAAGGGAAAAAAAGATAATTCCATTTTTCTCCAGCTGAAAATGAAAGTGATTATGTAACGAGCAATAAATTACTTAAAGAGAATGACTCATTAGAGCAAATACAGAAAAAGTCAGCGCGTATTTTTAGCTTGAACACCCTGTGCCATACCCGGTGTTAACCCTTGTGGGGTGCAGCCTGGCCCCCCCCACCTCACCCCCCTGGTGACATCCCCCCCAACCTCCTGGAGGTGCCTCATTTTATTCTGTAAGGATTTTGTCCCTGCAAAGTATTCCTGAGGGAGTGTGGAAGGGATGGGGGCCAGGGCAGCTGAGCCAGGGGTCCCCATCCTGTTCTCCTCCCTTGGTGGGATGCTGGTGGGTGGTCCAAGGAATGCTGCATCCTTATCATGGGATGAGCCCCTGATCCACTTCCCCTCCTGGTCATTCCCACTGGGATAATTAACCCTGATCCCTTCCCTGGGTGACACTGTTTTCTCCTTGCCAAAGAGCCTGATGAATTAATTTGGCAAGAGAAGCGACAAATAAATTAATTGGAGGAGAATGAGGGAGACCAGTTTAATCCAGGTTCAGTTGGTGAGCAAATGCGTCATTAACAAAAGAGACATAACAAGGGGGAATTGGAGCAGGCAGGTGCCAGGCGAGAGGGTGGCACCACCACCCAGGCGTGGGATGCCAAGGGATGCCCATGGAGACTTGTCCCGAGAGGGGAAAAATCCTGGAGACAGCCATGGAAACCTGCAGGAGGGAGGAACATGAGAGCTGGGTGTCCCCTTTTGTCCCCCTCTTATCAGATGGATCTACTTGGGTTTAGAAGGGGAAACTGAGGCACAGCATGCTTTCAAGCATCATTATAGGATAGAGAGCCCAGGAATCCATGGTGACCTTTTCCTAGGTGAAGGCTCAGAACATTCCTGGGTCAGGGCCCAGAGTATCCCTGGGATAAGGGTGCAGAGCACCCCTGGGACCAAGGCTCAGAGCATCACTGGGGGCAGGTCTCAAAGGATCCCTGTGGAAGCCCATGGGATTAGGATGTGGGTGTGGGGACAGGGACCCTGTTCCCTCTGCGCCAAATTTCTCTGTGTCTCTAAAGCTGATGGAAACCAGCCCTGCTTCTTCATCCCCAAGCAGAGCCTGCATGCTGGTGGTGGCACCTCAATCTGTCGTCACTTGGAAGGCAAACCCACTGCAAAATGAGAGGCCAGGGCAAGCAGAGGGGACAACTGAGTGAGGGTGGCGGAAGCTGCTGTGTCCTGCAGCTGGAGCAGGGCCAGAGTGGAGCAACACAGCCTGTCACTAATGGATCTCACCTATTAGTCTTTTATTTAATCCGGCAATAAATTCTCGTCCTCTGTATGCCTGGGCCAGTCTGGGGTCTTCCTTATTGCCGCTTGGCCACCTGGAATAGCCGGTGTGGCACAATCATTAACGTGCTAACGATCTGCGTAAGTACTTCTGGAAGAACATTGCCCACCTGGCTCAGATGCTTCATTTATTTTACTCCTCGAACACATCAGAAAAGGAATTTACAGTGATAAAACGGGAGGGAGAGGAGGAAGGAAAAAGGCAAAGCCAAATGAAGCTGCTAAACGAGTCTCCAGTTGTGCCAGGCTGGGTCAGGCTGCACCCTGGTGCCGTGTCCTCTGGAGCTAGAGATGGGGGGTTCAGGCTGTTTTCACTGCAGGAAACTGAGGCATGGAAAGATTGGAGGCAGGTCAGGCTCTAAGCTTTGCTTCCTTGGAGTCCCAGGATGTTGTGTGCAGCCAAAAGCTCATGGTGGGGGCTCACAGGTCTGGAGGTGACCCTTCAGCCTGTCTGGGGTGTACTGGGCCCCTGCTGTCCCCTGAATTTGTGCTGTTCCCACCCCAGTGCATGCTGTCCCTAAAATGCACGTTGTCCCTTCAGACACATGCCGTCCCTTCAAGCAACTACCGTCCCTCCAGACACATGCTGTTGCTTGACACACATGCTGGCCCTCGGGGCATGTGCCATCCTCTCAGGCACCTACTGTCCCTCAAGAACACGTGCTGGCCCATGAGACACCTGCTGTCCCCAAGGTGTGTAGTGTATTTCTAGATACATGCTGTCCTCCAGATAAATGTCCCTCCAGACTCATATTGTCCCCCCAGATACACATTATTCCCCAGATGCATGTTCCTCCAGAACCATGTTGTCCCCCCAGATCTATGTTATCCTCCCAGATACATGCTGTCCACCAAATGTATGTCCCCCCAGACCCATGCTGTCCCCACGGATACATGCTGTCACCATGGATGTCATCTGTCCCTCGTCCTTCTGAGCATGCAGCAGGTGTGTGCTCTGACCCCATGCCTGCAGGAGACAGGCTGTGTGTGACAATGGGGCTCAGCCACCCAAGGTGCAAAAGCCCTTGAAAGCCGAGCTGGAGATGCCCATGGTCACCATGCTCATGCCCAGCAACTGACTAAGCTGGCTTCATGTGGGGAAAGCAGTTGAGGAACAGGAGGAAGGTGCTGCTGGGGTGGAGAGAGGGATGGAAACTGAGCAAATATCCATCAAAACCCCCACCAGCTGGATATGCAGGGACCCAGCCACCGTCTTGGAAGGGAAATCAGCTGCTGGGGAGTGGAGGGGGCTTGGCCATCTTGCTCATCCCCCTAATTATCCCTGGCTCTCCAGCTATGGGATGCAGGGGCTGCTGGCATCCCCCTGGCCCCCTGTGTGCTCCGAGCCGTCTCCATAGAGACCCTCTGAGGGCTTCATCATTTATTCATCACCGGCATCGCTTGCTCAGTTGGGCCCCTTCGTTATCCAGCTCAAAATCCACCAATAGTAATGACAGCAGTCACAAAGCCAGCAAAACATTCCCTGCCCATGTCTGGGACCTGCTGCCACAACGTCCCTGAATCCCATCCTGGGTTACCCACATCCTGAGGTTTGTGCCATAGTTACTGTGATCACATCCCTTTGCCTGGGTGCTGGGTGTTGATGGGGCTTGAGGTGTGCCCAGGGGGGCTGTCAGGTCTTGAGGTGGCAGTGATGGCAGGAGAGGACCCAGTGACAGCTGGGATGGAGACAGGGACACGATTCCATCACATTGCACAGGGAAAGCCAGGTGGCCCTGGTCTGTGTTGGGAAGGGAAGGGGTGTCCCCGTGCCCTGGTGCAGGAAGATATGGGGGATCAGGATGGGGCTGAGCTGCCATGGGGCTGTACAGGGTGCAAACACAGAGCTGGGGGGTGGGAAGCAAACCCTGGGGTGCTGCCTCCCTGGCTGCTGCTCCTCCTCATGGCCCTGGGGCACCACAGCATCCCCTGGGCAGGGTGAGGGGTTCCAGGCTGAGGAATCCCCACCTGGGAGGTGGCAGGCTGAGCCTGTCGAGTCAGTTGTGGGGCTGGGGTTGGTCTCAGGGACCCACCATTGGCTACAGGAGTGGGAAATGGAGGGAAAGGTGTGTGGGTGGTGTGAGTACTCAGGCACACACACCCTATGCACACAAATACACCCTCCACACACGTGTGCACCCCCATATATGCACCCCCCACACTAATCAGTGTGAACGTGCCCCCAGACATGCACACACACACACCTGGTGTGTATCCCAGAATCCCAGCATAGTAGGGGTTGGAAAGGACCTCTGGAGAGCATCTCATCCAACCTCCTGCTCCAGCAGGGTCACCCACAGCAGAGTGCCCAAGATCACATTGTCCAAGAGGGGTTGGAGTCTCTACAGAGGAGACTTCTCTGAGCAGCCTGGGCCTGGTTCTGGCACCCTCACGGGAAAGAGGTTTCTCCTCCTGTTCAGATGGAACCTCCTGGGTTCCAGTCTGTGCCTGTTGCTCTTTGTCCTTTCACTGGGCATCACTGACAAGAGTTTGGTCATCCTCTTGACCCCTGCCCTCTAGCTATTTATGAATATTGATCAGATTCCCTCTCTTCTCCAGGGTAAGCAGCCCCAGGGGTCTCAGCCTTTCCTCAGCACAGGGATGCTCCAGTCCCCTGAGCATCTTTGGAGCCTCCACAGGACTCTCTCCAGTAGTTCCAGTCTCTCTTGAGCTGGGCAGCCCAGAACTGGACCCACTACTCCTGAGGTGGCCTCCCTAGGGCAGAGTAGAGGGGCAGGAGAACCTTCCTTGATCTGGTGGCCACAGTCTTCTTCATGTACCCCAGGAGATCATTTCCCTTCTTGGCCACGAGGGCCCGTTTTTGGCTTATGGTGAACTACTTGTCCCTCAGCACTCCCAGATCTTTCTCTGTGGAGCTGCCTCTCATCAGGTCACCCCCTCCCCTGTACTGTTGCAGGGAGTTATTCCTCCCCAGGCGCAGGACCTGACACCTACCCTTTTTGAACTTAATGAGGTTCCTCTCCACCCTACTCTCCAGCCTCTCCAGGTCTCCCTGAATGGCAGCACAGCTCTGGTGGATCAGCCATGCCTCACAGTTCTATATAACTATGTAAAATACCTGCACCCACCACATGCACAAGCACTCCCTCCCCCCTCCCCACGTGTCTCTTTTGTGTGCACACCCCACACATGCAGGTGCCACGCAAAACTATGCGCACACACGTGCACACACACGTGTCCCTCCCTCAGCACACCCAGCTCTCTCAGACCCGCCCCCAGCAGCAATACCCTCCTGCCCTACTGCAAGTCTTCCTCATACACCCCTCTCTCCCTGCAGGCAGGGGGGATTGCCTGCATCCTGCTGCCCACCAGCACAAATGTCACACGTAATGGGAGGGGGAAGGAGCCAGTGGCTTCTCCCCACTGCTCTGAAGTGTTTTGCCTACACTAGCTGGTTCTATTGACTGGCTGGGTCTGTGGAGCCTCCCAGCATCCAAAACCTCATCCAGAGAGTCCTGAACGTCTTCTCCAGGGCCCTGAACATTGTCATCAGGTCACAGAATCACAGAATGGTAGGGGTTGGAAGGGACCTCTGGAGATCATCTTGTCCAACTTCCCTGACAGAACAAGTCCTCAAACCTACTCCCAGGGCCACAAACATTATCCACAGTGTCCTGAACCTCTTCTCCAGCTTCCTGAACCACTCCTCCAGAGATGCAAACTTTGTCTTCATGGCCCCAAACCTCATCACCAGGTCCCCAGACCTCTCTGGAGGATGCCAAACCTTGTCCTCAGGTCCTTCAACTTTGTCCCCACATCCCTCAACCTCATTTCCAGGTCGCCAAATGTTGTCCCCAGAGCCCTGAACCTTTTCTCCAGGGCCCCAAACCTCATCCCCAGGACTCCAAACCTTGTCACTAGATCCTCAAACATCCTCGCCAGGGCCCCAAACCTTGTCCCTGGGTCCCTGAACCTCATCCCCAGGTCCCTGAGCCTCTCCTCCAGGGCTCAGCAGCAGCCGACCCTGAGCATTGTCTGTGAGGGAAGATGCTGCAGAATCTCCTACTCCAGACAAGGCCATGCAACCCTTTGGTGGTGCAGCCACATTTAAGCCACTGCCAGCCAGGGCTGTGGCGCTGGGGAGGATTTATTGGTGAAGTAACCATGGCCTCTTTCCTCGGCAAGCAGCAAATGAGATATTGATCTGCGGCCTCATCCAGTGCCAGGTCCCAGCACCGGTGAGTGAGCGGCCGAGGCTTGGCTGCTGTGGAGAGCCCCGGCCAGGGGGATTAGCAGCCGAGTGGGAGAACAGATGGATTTATTTCCGCCTGAATTTAGAGCTGGCAGAGCACCCCAGATTAGCAGCTCTGGAGAAATAACACCTCAATTTATCTGTAGATACAGCAGCTTGATGAGCGGCTGCATCCCCAGAGCTCTGCCTGGGACAGCTGAGTCCAGGTTGCCGCATGTAGGGTCCCACAGCCTCAGTATCCTCCACTTGCTGATCCCCTGCCATACACCCATGGGTGCAACAAAGTACTTTGAGTGCCAGCACCTTTGCTGCAGCCTCTGTCATCCCACCCTGCTTCCCTATGGCCTCTCGTGGTCATGTCCTCATGCTGGCCATGCCATATGTGTCCCCCCTCCCTTTCCTGTGGGTCAGGGATGCTTGGGGAGGTGTCATGGTCCTCACCCTGGCTGAGCTTCCCTGGCGCCACTGCTGGAGCCAGGATCTGACCTTGTGAATACATCCCAGTTCCGCTGCCACCGCTGTTTAATGAAGCGTCACTGATGTGACATGATTTACAGCCACGCTGGCACAGCTGGTAACCACCGGGCCATGCTGCCCTCCTGCCCTATACAAGGTGGCATCCAAGTGCTCCCAGTGTACCCAAAGATACTGCTCTGGGGGCAGGTTTCTGCAGCTCCCCCTCTTACATACAACCTGTAAAGCAGCCTGTGGAGAAACGTGCTGCTGGTCTTTTGGGCCTATATGGGCTCTGAAAGCTCAGCTTTGCTTTTTGACTTCCCCCCCCCCCCCCAGTCCCTCAGCTTTGGTGCTTTGCTGCCATTTGCTGCCAGCACCTCTTGAGGGAAAAGCCAAACCCATGGGTCCTAAACCTCTGAGGGGATTTTCTCCTTGCATCTGTTGTGTGAAATAAGGGTTAATGTTTACTAGTCTTTGTGAACTTTGTTCCCTCCACCCATTAAACATGGGTGCCTGTCAGGCTACCGACCTGAGGCCCCGGGGATAGGCAGGATGGGCAATGGTGACCTATTGATCATGGGTCAGAAACTGGAAAAAGCCACGAGTGGAATGGAAATATAGGAAGCACAGCTTGGGAAGCACCTGGATTTATTTCCCACTGCCCTGTGTTGCTGCATCCCTCTGTTCCTGCACGCCCATGTCTCATTGCTTTGACCCCAAGCACCCTGACACCCATTCCACTGTCCCCAAGCACTCCTATGTACCACTGACCTGTTCCCAGACACCTCTGTGTCCAACTCCCCCCTTCCCAGGCACTCCCCATGTCCTAATGCCCTGTCCCCAAGCACCCCTGTGTCCCTTCACTGCTGTGTCCCTGCACCTCTGTGTCCCCCTGCCCTGTCCCCATGCACCCCTGTATCCCATTCACCTGTCCCCAAACACTCCTGTGTCCCTGCACCACTTCATCCCAGTGCCCTGTTTCCTGGAACCCTTTTGTCCCACTCCTCCATCCCATGGCACCCATGGGTTGAGCAGCTGGGGACAGGGAGGCCGGGGCCAGCCCCATGCTTGTTTGGCTCAGCAACGGCTCTTTGTCCCCCAGGCAGCTGCTCCAGGCTTGTGTGGATCTAGTGGAGATGATGTGCCATGCTCAGTGTGGATCCTGTGAGGGTGGGAGCTGCTGCTAGCCTTCCATGGAAGTCTGCTAGCCCCATGGGAAAACCTGCTAGCCCCATGGGGAAACCTGCTAGCCCCACAGGGATTTTGCTTCATGCACAGAGCACAGGACCACATCTGATCCAGGCAGGATCAGTCCAGGCTGGGCAGAGTCATCAGGCTGAGATAGGCCTGAGATGACACTCAAGGTCCCTGCAGCAAAGTGTCACCAAAAACTAGGGCTTGATCTTGGGGACCTGGTGGGTGCTGTAGTGGCCTGCTCAGGGTGATGGGCATGGTGAGATCCTGTCCCATGGGAGCTGAGCACCCAGGAGTCCCCAGGGTTTGAAGATGGGTGGTGGCTGGCTCTGCCCTCACCCACCCTGCTGCTGGGTGCTAAGCCGTGGCTGTGTGGGTGCCCTGATGCTGCTGCCTCATTAAGGTCAGTGGATGACAAAACTCCCTCACTGACAGCTCTAATTATAGCCCAGCCCGAGGGTGACTCACCAGGAGAAGCCCCCAGAGGGGTCTACCCCACCCCCTCCCAGCCCCCAGCTGGAGGCACCCATCAGCCATGGGGGCCGGATCCCCTTGCCCACCTTAATCCCCTCCATGGGAACCTGATCCCCAGGATGGGGTGAGGATGCTCGCCATCCCCACACAGCACTAGGGCATTGCTCCTGGGGTGCTACTGGATGCTTCCGGGTGCTGCTGGGGTGGTTATCAGTGGCATCTCTGGAGCTTTTTGCAGTATCTTGCTCCCATTTTGGTGGCATTTATCCCCAGTTGCCATAGAAACAAATCCTGCCAGCACCAGGATCCGAGTCTTGCTTGGTGAGAGGGGAAACTGAGGCTGGAGTGGAGGAAAAGCCTTTACAAAAGGTTTTTGACCATGACACTCTGCCATCACTCAGGGTGAGGTGCCCATCACCCTGTGCCACCACCCACAGCAAGGTGCCCATTGTCATGTGCCATCACTCAGGGCAAGATGCCCATCATTCTGTGCCATTGCCTGGGGTGAGATGCCCATGACCCTGTGCCATCACTCAGGGAGAGATGCTCCTGTCCCTGCACCCATGACTGCACCAACTTTGGTCCCAGCACATTGCCAGCACAGTGCTGAGCACCCCAGGGTGCCCATGGTAGCTCTGGACATTATATAACCTTGTGGATCTACTGGCCTCTCTGACCCCCCCCACCTGCCCCCCCTGCCCTGGCCCTGGCACCACCCAGGGCCTGTGGCATGCAGGGTGTGGTGTCTGGGGTGTGGGTTGCAGCATGCAGGGTTCCAACTGCACGTGTGAGGGTTCCCACCTCTGCAGGGATCCTAGCCTGGCCACCCAAGGGTGCTTTGGGGCTACAGCACTTCCCTAAGCTGTTGAGGGGTGGTTAGCTGAGGGGGGCTGCTTCAGTAGCCCCACCAACCCTCCCCCACTTGGCCACTGCCTTGAGGTGGCCTGGCCTGGGGGAATTTTCCTGTCATCCGGGATGCCTATGGAGGTGACAAGGCACTGAGGAACTTCTCCCTCCATTCTTTCATCCTTTGGGGAAGTTTTGGCAGATGGGCACCCCACAAAGGATTTTGCACCCTTCAAAGGACCTTGCATCCCTCAAAGGGCCCTGTACCTGATGGATTATCCAACCCATCTCTCAGGCCTGTCTGGAGACTTGGTTTAAGATAACACAGGCTTAAGATAAAACTGAGAGTAAGATAGCGGCTGAGCAGCCCTCTAGAGGGAATAAGAGCATGAGCAACACTCTAAGCAACTGTTACTGGTGGCTCAGGCCAGTTTAGCTCTGATTTAGCTGGTCTGGGTGACAAGGGAACATTGAGTGAGCCAAAGGGGTTCATGGGGTTTGGAAGAAGACCAGGAGACCTTTCTCCCCCGACCTGGAGGAAGTGGAGATGCAATGCCAGCCCTGCCCTTGGGGTCTTTGGTGTAATATTGATCCTTTATTTCCCATTTATTTGGGTTTTTCCTTGGCCATGACGCCCACACCCCTCTTGCAGTGTGGCACATGGTGGCAGTATCACATTGAAGTGGTTAAACTGGGGATCTGTCCCTGCCAAACTGGGGATCTATCCCCAACAAACTAGGGATACATCTCAGCAAAGCCCCATCTCCTTGGGGTGGGCTCCCCAAGCTGAGCCTGTCCTCAAGGGACACTGGGATGTTGGAGCCCCCCAGTCCTCTGGGCAAGGTGGTCCTCGGGGGGGTCCCTGGATGGTGCAGGGGGAACAGCACCCCCAGAATCCTGGTGCTTGTCCCTGGGAGAAGACGGGTGTGTCACTTCCTACCAAAGGTGTTAGGGGGGATATAGGAGGCTGTGAGTGAACCCCCACCCAAGTTGGGATCTTCTCCGGTGTGTAAGATGGGGGTCCTTCCTGATTCAAGGGGGTACTTTTTTCAATGGGAAGCATCCCAAAAATAGGGTGAGGATTCCAGTGCCCTACCAGGGAGGATGAGGAGGAACCCTCAACTCAAGCCTGGGGCACAGCTTTTAAGAAGGGGGAAGGGTTGTCACTTTAGCTGGAGACTTCCAACCCAAACCCTCTATCCCAAACTCCACGAGGAGAAGGTTTAGCATTGTGATGTTTGTGTTTGTGTGTCTGTCCCAGATGCCTGTGGGGGCACTGTCAGTACTTCCCCCATAGGACAGCCAGCCCCCCAGAGAGGCAGCACCCCCACCCCACAATGGGGAGCGATGCCCCAACCCCTGCCCCACACTGGGAACCCCCGCCCCACACCCCCCCCCCCGACCTCCACCCCCACCCCCCCCCCCACCCCAAACCCCACCCCACCACACCCCCACCCCCCCCTCACAACC
>JANIJG010165440.1:0-11809 GCA_024611175.1 Megaceryle torquata
GGGTTGTCCAGGGCTGTGCCAGGCTGCCCAGGGCAGGGGTGGAGTCCCCGTGATCCCTGGAGGGGTTTCCAAGCTCCTCGTGGAGCTGTGGTGCTGAGGGCCATGGGTCAGTGGTGCCCTGGCAGTGCTGGGGGATGGCTGGACTCGATGAGCTTAAAGGTCTCTTCCAACCAGAATGATTCTCTGTAACTACAGGTGGGTTTTTTAAAAGATAGCAATTCCCGTCTATAATCATTAGCTTAGATTAAAGTTATAATTAGGACTCTGAAAGCAGATGCAAGCCATTGTCCCTGTCTTGGTCCAAAGATTAAGTGGTAGACTTTCACATCTCGTGTAGGAAAGGAGAGCTGTTACTTGCATTGTACCCGTACCAGAGAGGAGCGGGCTCCCCCTGCAGCCTGGCTCCTTGCTGACAAGAGGCCCCCGCTCTGGCATCAACCGTTCCTGATACTTAGATGAGCCCAAGTAGGTAGGCTTAGAAAGTCAGTTCTGGGTGAGAAATGACCTCGGCGTGGACTGCAGTTGACCAAGTGCCTCTTAATATAGAAGAGCTATGTTTAAAAAAGAAAACCAATTAAAGTATTTATGAGGGGTATTTTGGAGTTCTGTGTGGTGGTTTGCAACTTAACATTTTTTTGGTAATTGAAGTTTTTGGGCTTCTTACAGGAAATGCATGTGCTAATTAGTGGCTCAGATTCTGTATCAGACAATGATCCCGTGCTACCCCAAATTTGTAAGAATTTGTACGCGGAGGAGAAAAGCCTGAGTACCCAGCTCAGTGTGAGGAATGGAAGGTAGGTGTGCCTTGGGGAGGGGGGTCTTGAGCTATAGATAAAATAGTTGTCAGAAGCCTGTTTTGGGACAAAATAGGTTATGTGGCCTCTTGCTGAGGGGTTCTGAGCTGCTCCTCCAGGTAGAGAAGGAGTATCTGCTGCAGGTTAAAATCTGAGTGAACTGGGCAATTGCTGCTGTTCCACATTGGTGGATGGATGCTCGGAGGCCAAGAGCACGTGTGTCAGAGGTGTTCTGTGCAAGCTGGACCCGCTCTTGTGGTGTCTGTGCTGGCCTTGGTGCCCTGCGTAGTTCCTTCTGCAGGAGTTTGTGGAGCTGGGACTTACGAGGGGTGCTCGGAGCTGGCAGCTCTGCCACGGGAGGGCAGGTGGGGAAACTGATGGAAGACAAACATAGAACTTCAAACCAGGAGTGACATTTTACATGAGATGATAGATGTCTGATAGTATTGTATACAACGAACTGTGTGTGCTGCTGGCTCGGTGCCCTGTTTCATTGGGCTGGAATCCCAGTTCAGCCACACTGCAGGCTATGGGTGGTTTGGAGCCAGCCAGCACTGCTGCCCTCAGTTGGCTACAGGTGTGTGCCATCCCATAAACATCCCCCTCGCTATAACCGGGGGGGTTTGCAAAGGCTGAGGCTCCTTCTGCCGGGGAGGGGCTGTCAGGTGAGGGAAAGCTGCTGTAGTTTAGCCCGGCTGTGGGCTAAGTGGAGACACACAGGGCTCAGCCCCGCTTGCTCAGCACTGGGAAAGCCAAAAGGAGTAAGCTGTTTAATGCACTGTAATGTCATCAGTTTCTAATGGTCTGTGTTGTGCTGTTGTGGTTCAGCTCCTCTTAAAAAGCAAAAAACCCACCCCATTTATTCCTTATCTCTAATGCTATCTTATTGCTACCATAGCTTCTAAAATACCAGATCAGCTTTTGCTTAGGTGATCAAAACCAGATAATTTGTTTTGCTCCAGTTACTTGTAGAAGCCATCACACTTTTCTTCACTTCACAAAAAAAAGTAGGATCCACAGAAAGCTGAGTGGGTGGTGGGTCTCTTATTAATTTTTTTTAATAGTAAAGAAGGTTTGTGAGATTTAGGGGATGTGGTTTGAGTAGTTGTAGATGCTTATACTTATTAGAAACTTCACTAACAAGGCAAACCATGTCCCCTTTGTGGACACTCCGACTCCAGTGGAACTGCCTCACATTTCTTGAGTTATTTTTAAAGCTTGTTTTCTGATTCTTTGTTCCATAAAGGAGAGAACATGTTGATTATATAGAGATAAAAGAATAGTCCAGTCTAAGTACAGTCAAGGAATGAAGATTAATTTGGTTTTCACAGAGCAGAGTGAGCTGAGGTGCTGCGTGTGGTTGGAGCAGCAGCTGTGTTTGCAGGAGAGCTTATCCTGTGTGAGAGCAGATACATCTGGAGGCAAAAAGTGTGAGTTCTTTAGCTTAAGGGCACAGCATCAAGTGATGGCTGCTTGATAGTAGCCTGAAGAGAGAGAAGAGCTGGGATGTAACTGAGATACAGAAAAAAAGATAGGACTGCACCAGACAGGGTATCCTGCAAAGAGCCTGGGCCAGAAATGCAGTCAGCCTTCAGATACACCAAATTGCTCCTCCTTCCTCTGAGCAAGGGTATTTGTGGAAGCCGTTTTATCTCTGAAGCCAACTCTTAGTGGGGCAGATGGGCTTGGTTCTGCTGAAGTTTCCAGTGATAATGGCCTTTCAGTGCTGTGATGAAAGATGCACTTAGAAAAGAATGAAAAAAAGAGGAGGAAAAGAATTGCAGCTTTCTGATGGTACTGTTGGGAAGCAGGGCAACAGCTCTGAGCCCCTGCTGGGGAGTGTCTCGTTTCCCTGGTCTGGGACATGCCTGCTCCCGAGGCTTGCTGCTTCTCCAGCACAGGGAATCCCAGGCTGGTTCTGCTCTCTCGCTGTGTTCTGTTAGTGTTATGCTGTATCGGAGAGAAAGCTGGAACAGCAGGAGGAAGGTGCTGGGGTGGAATGGGGCAGGCAGAAGGGAGGATGGAAAAGGAGCTCCATGGCTCTGGGCAGTCCCTCTGTGGTGTCCAGGAAAGGTCAGAGCTCTAGCTGTATGTTCTGGTGATGCAGACCTTGCCTCTCTCCCCAGTACCGTTCAGTGCAATTCTCTATCCTTTTCCCTTCCCAATTCCTGCTTTTATTTTTAGAGGTCAGTGGGAACTTGTGGTGCAGGGTGGGCTATAATGTCCCTGTTTTGCCCACCAGTGGGATCTAACACAGCAGTTCTCCCTGGGGTGTCAGGGTTATATTTGTTTGGTCTGATGGCCACAGAATGTTCCTTCATTGATCCTTCATTTCCTGTGTTACCTGCTCTAGGTGACCCTGCTCTAGCAGGGGCATTGGACTCGATGACCTTTCAAGGTCCCTTCCAGCCCCTAATGTTCTGTGATAGGATAGTTTCTGTTTGGACTGCTTCAGTCTGTCACCATTTCCCACCCTTCCCACCAGTGCTTCCTTTTACATGCCTTTGTTCCCATCCCAGGGCAAGTGCAAGCCTGCACAGCTCACATTAAAGAGGATTCCTCCTTCTCCCTTCCCCTTTTCTTGTTCACGTGTTATCTTTTGTCTCCCAAGGATGTGATTTTTCTAGGGCTGTGGCTGTCCCTGCAGGTTGGAGTTGTCAGTGAGACACCCACTGAGCCCGTTTCCTGAGGTTTCCTCTGCAGCTGAAGGAGAGGGAATCAAAGTAGCCTGTGCACATCTGAACATGTGTTTCATTCCACTGGGTATGTTGAGATGATCAATGCAGTGCAGAAGTGTGTGCTGCAGATGACTGGAGTCAAGTGAAGTGAATTCCTCCCTATGTGTGCTCCTTGGTTGTTTACAGCCACCTTCCTGGCCTTAGCTTGCTCTAGCAGGGCCACCACCAGTGTAGGAGCTTCAGAGCCAAGCTGTAGGGCAGGCTGACGTGGAAGCAGAGTCACACCGGGATCAGAAACACGTTTCTGCCTTAGCCTCAGGTTTGCTTTTACCAGGTAGTGGTTATCCTGGGTGTCACTTGCAGGGCAGGTCCTCTCTGGTAACTCTCGCCACGGGACTGCTGAGGGAGGAGCAGAGGTGACCCCTAGAGGAGTGCTCAGGATGGCTGCAGTTACACCACCGATGAGCTAAAGAGCTGGAAAACCTAGAAATACTCTCCTTCCAGGACATCTGCTCAGCAAGCTGGGGTGAGGAGGGAATGCCTGCTCAGAAGTGCCAGAGCACCCTTGCTTTGTTCTTATAATTGTGTTCCCGACCCATGACCGTGTTCTGACTGCTTAACCTGGGCTCTGTGCAGAAGTGCCCTAGGGGCATGTAAACCACGGAGGAGGCAGAAGAGGGTGGATGGATGGGGTGGAGCTGAGGAAAGCAATGAGGCAGCCTTGGTCAGGGTGGTGA
The DNA here is from genome assembly GCA_024611175.1 of Megaceryle torquata. Taxonomy (NCBI): domain Eukaryota; kingdom Metazoa; phylum Chordata; class Aves; order Coraciiformes; family Cerylidae; genus Megaceryle; species Megaceryle torquata. The sequence goes on from JANIJG010165440.1 coordinate 4,210, forward strand.
GTGGTGTTTCCAGCTTCCCCACGGTGGAGGTTTCAAGGTTTTTGACTGGTTTCACAGGGGAACAAGCAGTGCTGGTGAGCAGTGTCTCTGCAGCCATGTGGCTGGTCTTTCTCTCACTCGCCCTGTGCTCCTGGCCAGACACTTTGGGGTTCATTGGCTTTTGTCAGTCACAGCTGATGGAGAAACTCGGGTTTGGAGCAGTGACCAGATCAGGTGGAAAAAGACCCACCTCTGATCAGCTTGTCCCAGTAATAGATGTCACCTCCCATCTGATCTGCCAGCCAGCAACACTGAGAGGGTGGCTGAACTGGGGCTTCGGAAGGAGACCGATGCTGCCTGGGGGCTTGGGCAGAACTGGTGGGGTACCAACAGAAGCCTGCTGTGGACAGCAGAGAGCTTCTGGAGGAGGGGTAGATTTTAGCTCGGGCAGCATTGAGAAGACAGAAGGGAGGAGGAAGGAGGGACCGTCTGCTGAAGGGTGAAGATGTGTGTGCTGCCATTCAACCCCTGCTGACCTGGGGAGCTCTAGGCTTGGTAGTTTAGGGGCAGACTCAGGAGGGGGCTACTTGGTAGTGTGGCAATTTAACTTCTCACAGAGGAAGCAAAAGCACTTAAAGCCTCAAATTGCCCTTGTGAAGTATACTAATTAAAATTCCCAAGGCCTGTTCATTGCCATGATACAAAAGTGTCCAGTATGGCCTCTGATCCAGTTCTGCTTGGTGTGTTGAGATCCTATTAATGAGCTAACTGTCTTCAGCCACAGTATTAAGCTGCTAATGTGCTCATTTAGGCAAGCATATATAAAAAAAGTTGAAAACCAAATCGGTGCTGTTACTCAAACACTATCAACATACCCCTTTTAAACTCCAAAAGGAGCTGCTTCACGATTTGTTTTACAAAGCTTCATCTGAGCAATGCATAAGAAATGACAGTTTTTGACCTTTCTAACACTTTGCATAAGTAGGTTATAAGAAGAGTCTTAAAGATATTTTATTGCTTAGAGATTATCTACTTCAAAAAAGCTTTCAGAATTGGATTTTCTCATAAGCGGTCCCACTGTCTTAGGTGTAGAGGTAAAAATAGCTAAGCTCGGGGGATCAGCCACCAAATCCCGGTGGCAAGGCCTGACAGGCGTTCCCCGAGAGCAGGGCTGGAAGAAGGAGCAGCGATGCGTTTTGTTCCAGCCGCTTTGGTGTGGGATGCCGAGCAGCTCAGCGAAGGGGCTGTGTCCACGAGGTGGCAGGAGCTGCCTTCTGTGCTTCCCCTGGCTCTGGAGCGGGCTCTGCTCAGCGCACAGCTCTGTCCTGCTGAAAACATCGTTATTCAGTAGAGTTCTACCACGTGTCCCACCCGTGATTCTTAGAAACCCGAGAATGAGGGAGGGCTTGGGGAGATGTGCTGTGTGGTGCTCAGCTCTGCCAAGCTTGCCTCGAGTTGTGAAAGCTGGGTCTGCACTCTGTCTGCTGCTGGTTACACCCCCCTCGCAGATCCCCGGCAGAGAGAAGTATTTGGCGCTGCAGTCTGAACTTTGCTGCCAGGAAGGCCATGGGAATTACTTCCCCAGTTAGTTTCTCTTGGACCTGTTGGTTTATAGGAGAGCTCAGCACCTTCTGTGGGCTCTGATTCCAGTCTGGTTAAGGAGCCAACCAGAGTCTTTGCGAAGATGTTCCAACGACAGCCACCTCAGTGTTAAAGTTGAGTCCTTCACCTCCTGTCTGAAACTGCTTCGCTGTAGTTTCCAGGCACTTCTCTTCTAAGCTGGAATGAAGAGCAGAACCCCAGTCTGTGCAGGCAGTGCAGAGGTTGACCCTTGCAAAGAGGAGAAGCTTCTCTTATCTCCCCATGCACGGCAGGTTTTCCAGAGCTTGGATCATCCTGTTGCTTTTAGAGGCCCCTTGGAGATTGAATCCTGGGTGTTCAGCCCCTTTGTAGAACACTGTCTCCAGTGATCAATACATCAGCAGTGCCAGTCCCCTCGCCTTGTCTCAGTCCTGTCCATGCACCTGAGGTTCACCTGGACTCCTGAGCTAACCCGTCAGCACCTTCCCTTGGTGCCAGCTGTAGCCTTGCCTTAGGAACAGGTACCATGATGGGCTCCTGAATCTGATTTCATTCCCACCCTGTTGCTGTCACAAGCTGAGCTCATTGCTTAACCATCTATTTTTCCCGTTGCCGTGCTGTGGCTGCTGGAGTGTATTCCTCACTAGCTCTTCTCCAGTGGTTTCCAGTGCAAATGTGTTCCATGACCATTTATAACTGTTTTAGTGCTGACCCTGCCCTCCTGCTCGCTGCATTCTCTCTGCTGTGCCCTTCCTGGTGTATCCCCAGGGAGCAGTCCCAGTTTGCCTCAGCTGGAAGTGCTAAGCTGGGTCAGTGTCGCTGCATCTAACCTGGTTTGTCTCTGCTTTTGTGGCTTTAGAGCTGTACTTGGCCCCTCTCTGATGCAGTCATCGTTTTGCTCGCACAGGACCAATAGAACCTGCATGTCCTTACTGGGAGTATCATTCTCTGCATCTCCTCGGGTGCTTGATCTGGTGCCTAGCTGGAATAAGGTGTTTCTGTAAGGCATTTGGCTTATTCAGGCCTAGTTTTCCAAAATCCAATGAGTTTCAGAGCATCCTGCTACTTCATGCCATCATCCAAACCCCGTCCCTGGCAGCCTGTCTCATCTGCCCCATCAGCCATTCTGGAGCTTTCGGGGACATCCAGCTTGCTCCTTTCAGCCCTGTGACTCCAGCCCTTTGCTCCTCCCAGCCCCACTCCTCTGCCCTTCCCTGAGGGTGCTGAGGTTTGGTGGGCCTTTAGGGAATTAACTGAGGGACTGCTTTTAAAAACTGCTCACAAAAATGGCTCTAAAGTCAAACTCTTGAAAATTATCAGTGATTGGCTTTGCTTGTGGTTGGTTAATAATCTGCGTAGTTGAACTGTCACTGATGAATAGAAAATGTGGGGTTTTTTTATTATTCCAAAGAGTGAATAATCCACTTGGTGTCTTTAGAAGAGAAATATCAGAAGAAAAATATTTGCTGTGCATTCTCTAACGCTAACAGTTGCTGTATCCATTTCCAGTAATGGATGGAAGCTTTACAGTAGTTTCCCTTTTTATTTTAAAACATCCTTGTCCTTTCCCTTGTGGGTAAGAGGTATTTTTTTTACTAGTGTCTGTCCCTTTCCTTCTCTTTTGTGGATATTTCATAAGTGATCACTTGAAATAACCTCCACTGACTGCAAGGAAAAGCATCTGATTTTTATGGAGGAGCCACGTTTATTGTCCCTGTTATTAGAAAACAAATTGTCACTATTGAGTTGGGACATTTTTTTTCCTTAGAGGTGAGATGGCTTCACAGTGTCACAGCCGTGTAAAAGTAATGCAGGAGTTTACAAATTCTTGTGGCTTATAATTAGGGCTCTTGCAGAGAGGGAATTTTGCTGTGGTAGTCGTTTCCCAGCAGAGTTATTTGTATTGTGGTATTTCCCTTCATGGAAGAGAAATTGCCTCGGAAGTAAGAAATATATCAAAACTTATGCGTCCGAAGAAGTCCCTGACATAAAATGGTGAAAACTAGGACAGTGCTTTGGGTTAAGTCCTCTGTTTTTCCTGGCTTTGTCAGGCTTTTTTTAATCAGAGCCAAGGTGCTGAGCTACACAGCCCTTTGATTCCTGTACCTTTTTGTAGTAAAGGTGATTTGTCCAAAATGCTGAACAAAGATCAGTAAGTGAATTCCTGGTCCGAAGGGTTTCCAGCCTTGCTGAATCAGAGAGGAGGAGAAACATCCTGACCCCAGGTCCCAGGCCACTGTTTTAAGAGGGACACAGCAGCCTCACCGTGGGTCAGTGCGGAGGCTGGGGCACAGCAGGACCCTTGCTCCAGCTGTAGCTGTCAGGGGATGCTCAGGTGGAGAACAGGCACTAAGGGGAGTTCCTTGGCACGGTCTGATCTGGGGCACAAACCCATTTACCTCTCCAGAATCAGTCCTGATGGGTAGTTTTGTTTTCATCAGTGATGTAGGCCTGGAGAAATCTCAGAGAGGAGATGATGGCTGTGGCTTGGCTTTACAGGGTTTTATGTCCATTCACTGGAGAAATACCTGCCCAGAGGGGCTTTTGGAGGGAGATCCAGGGTGTGAGCTCCGTATCAGCATTGCTGGGTTCACTTTGCTTGTGCTGTGTAGAATTGCTTGGCAGCGTCCCCGAGAAGTGCTTGCCACTGCTGCTGGGGGCAGAGAGGGGTGACCGTGATCACACAGTCCAGTCTCTTGCATAATGAAATCCATTCCTCTGTTCCACTTTATCCACTTTGCAATGCACTCAATCAAGCTAAAATCACCCCTGACAGAGCAGGCCAAAGAGGCGTCATCAGGGCCAGCCTGCTGACATCCTTGGTACAGTGCTGGGGGGTGTGGGAGGATGCACAACAGAAATTTTGCTACCTCCCCAGAGAGCATTTGTCCCTGCTGCTGTGAGAGCAGAGCTTGGTGGCAAGAGTGAACAAGGTCCAACCTGTAGGACAGTGCTCATGTTCTTGACTCCATCACAGCCATGGTTCTGCTGCTCCAGAAACTACTTGCCTCCTCCCCAGTAAATTTTTCCTGTCACTTCTGTCCTGAAGTTGTCTAATTTCAGCCTTCAGGCTTTGAATCTTGAGCATAAAGCCACAGGCTGTATTTTCCCATGGCTTGTGAGGGCAGAAAGGGGCAGTTCTGTCAGGCCATCTGATTGTCCCTGCAGTGTGAGTGATGGTCCTTCCCTACCCTGTCACGCAGGAGAGTTTGCTCTGCAGGTTTCATTCACATGCTGATTTGCATAGACTGTGACCAGGTCCTTCCTTAGTTGTCTTTGGAAGTCTGCTTAGAGTAAAAGACTTTAGGTGGTGATCTATTTAGCTTATCGCTCTTTCTCTTGGCTCCTCAATGAACCCTCTCTGATTGATCAGTCTTCTCCTACAACTGTGAAAGCCCTGTGGCAATTGGCATCTCATCTGCCGCTGCCTCATCGCCTCACCTCCCTGAGCCCGCATCCCTCTGTGGGCAGTGCTACGTCCAGGGCAGGCAGTGAGGGTCAGGAGGAGGGTTGAGAGTGGATGCAGTGGGAAGCAGGTGAGACCATGGTGGGAGCAGAGGAACTGTCCCAGTTTGAGAGGTGAGGAGCAGTGCAGCCCCCTGAAGCCAGAGGCCAGGGTGGCCCTGACAGACCCTGCTGGCAGAAGGGAAATCCAGAAGCATGTTTCCATGACTGTGGGTAAACTGGTGGGGTCCTGGCAATGAACAGCCTGGAGCATGTAATGCTGATTGCTGGGGTGGACAGGCTGGCTTTGCTGCTGGCGGGGCAGAGAGCCAGTTAGTGGCCATGGGCTGTGATGTGGAAGCTCTGGGCACAGAAGAAGCTTCTTTATATTGGCATGGAAAGAAGATGCAGAGCAGACCTCTGACTCCACGGAGCTGTGGTGCTCCACCAGTGCCCTGGCAGTGCTGGGGGAATGGTTGGACTCCATGAGATGAAAGGTCACTTCCAATGAAAACCACTCTATGGCTCCTGAACCTCATGAGACAGGTGCCACCTTAGCACTGGACAAGTTGGAGTGTGTCCCTTTCCCCTATAAACAGCTGAGGGCTAGTAACAGCCTCCCACCCTTGCCCCTGGCGTGGCTGCAGTGGGTCAGTTCAGCCTGTTCATCTCCTCTGTGGGTGCCTGGTGCTTGCAGGAACTCACCATGGGTATTGATCTTGCCACCCAGTAAGGCTTTGCCCAGAGAGGTTGTGGAGTTTCCTGCTCTGGAGACTTTCCAGACCCACCTGGATCTGTTCCTGTGTGGCCTGCTCTGAATGACTGTGTGCGGGGTGGTGAGGGAAGATGCAGGCAATCAATATGACTGGTAAAGCAAGCTTCGTTTATTAGCTGTCAGCGTAGTACTTTTATACAGTCATCTCATTAATAGCCACACTTGTCCATCTTCTATTGGCTCATGTCACAAGGTCTCTTAGCATAACCCATCCCCTCTTGCGGTTACAGCTGCAAGTTACCTCCTCATTCCTTCGACCACACCATCCTGTTATCTTACAAACTCAGGGACACGCTGACCTATAAGGCATGCTGACCCTGCTGCTTCTTGAGATAACTTCTGCCAAGCTTAACATCTTGCATCAGAAAGCATTTCCTTTAAAGGTACATGGCCCTTGTCTTCTAGCCATTCTCCAACAATTCCCCCTTTTTCTCTTTGTATGAGCCACGCATTATTAGATGTTTTGTTAATGGTTTGTCTAATCATAGCGCTTAAGCATTGCAACACACACGGGATAATCAGTACTATAACAAAGATAATTATTAAAACACTAAAACATTGTTTTACAATGTTGAGCAGCCACCCAGTCAGGCCCCATCCTTTCAGCCACCTGTCTAATCCATCACTTATTTTCAATTTCTTAACTCCGTCCTTTAGGGTCTGAATACTCTTATGGATAGATTGAGAGTGATCTGAAAGGTTCATGCAACACATTCCCTCAAAATCATCACACCCATGGCCTTGAGCTAACAATAAAAATTCAATCTAACAATAAAAATTCACTAGCAGCTCTATTTTGCAAGGTAGCGTGTTGTACACTATCTACGTCGGCTAATAATCCTGCTAGTGCAATAGAAGTAGTGTTAGTTGGTTTGCTAAGCCAACATCCTAATTTATTCAAAGTTGATAAAGCTCGTGCTGCAGCTACACCAGGCGCTAAAAAAGAAGCGGCAACAATTTTTTCAACTGACCAAAACTCAATGTCATCCCTACAGTCTTGATCAAATGCGTGTACAGACCGCTTGTTGCCGTGCCATGTAATGTTCAATATCATACTAGTGTTAGGTGTTAGTAATGTTAGTCTCCCCAGTGAACATGGTCCCCCTGCTATTCGGGAAGGTATTCCGGGCCAGGCATGATCCCCACAGATCAAAAATATCCCCGGGGGTAACATCTGTGGGACATAGCTGGATTTTGACCAATTACTTGCAGTATAATTACACCATGCAGACTGATTTTGATAAACGGAGATAGAACTGTTAACTGATTGTGGCCTGGCCCCTTTCGTAATAGTGTGGTTCCCAGTGAAATTAAACATAACACAAGCATCCATTTTCACTGAACCCAATAATTCTGGTCCCTGCGGCTCCCGAGTGGTAACTGGATAATATGCTGAAACTTCATCCCAGCGGTCGGTATAGTTTTTTGTGCTGTTGGGGCAAGCCTGTGTCGTCTTCAGAGGACAGGGCCAAGTGTCCACAGGAACTCCCACCAAACACGTAGAAAAGGGGTTTTCAGGGTTCACCACAGCTAGACACAATGTGTCTTGTCCGGTTAAATTTGCAAGCGTTACCCAGACATTTCGTTTTGGCTGAGGTACCAGCCATCCCGAAGCTACAACTATACACATACTAGTCACTATTCCCAGGGTCGCACGGAGTCCGATGACAGTCGCCAGCATCTTTATTCTTCTGGTCCTTGGAGGACTCTGAAGTGCCAGTTGCAGGCAGTGTAGGTGCCTTCGCTGCTCCTCTACCATCTGCTAGGGCAGGCTTGGTCCAGCGGCTGGGTACCCATAAGGGTCCTGTGGGAGTAAGAACA
>JANIJG010165441.1:0-11772 GCA_024611175.1 Megaceryle torquata
CTGAGAGGGGATTTGATAAATGTTTATAAATATCTGAGGGCTAAGTGTCAAGAGGAAAGGGACAGCCTCTTCTCACTCGTGCCCTGTGATAGGACAAGGGGGAATGGATATAAGCTGAAGTACAAGAGGTTCCACCTTAACATGAGGAGGAACTTCTTTACTATTAAGGGTCACAGAGCACTGGAATGGGCTCCCCAGAGAGGTTGTGGAGTCTCCTCAAGATTTTCAAAATCCTCCTGGCTGCATTCCTTTGTGACCTGTCCTAGATTATATGGTCCTGCTCTGGCAGGGGGCTTGGACTCAAAGATCTCCAAGGTCTCATCCAACTCCTGACACCCTGTGATACCTGTGAATATATGCCACAGACACTTATAACACACAGTTAAAGTGTGCATACTATTGTAGCATTATTTCAAGCCTGCCAAATTACCCTGGATGCTTTTCCTTCTTTCCCTCACTTTTCTTTGGATAAGAAATGTAAAGGAAAGATGACTACCCACTTAGATGTACACAGATATCTCTCTTGCACAATCGGACCAAAAAGGGGTAGACAACAGCTTTCACTGAAAAACCCTTAGCACAAAGATATCACAAGATGTAATGTTTCATCCAAAGAACACAGCCTGAGAAATTAGAAGAATCTTAACCCATCATCATTTTTATGAAGAGCTAAGCATACTGATTCAATACTGGATATTGCTTAACACAACAAAGTATCAAGGCAATCATGTAAGGTACTCTTAGGCCTTACAAAATTATGATTCTCCCCCTCACCAGAGCGAAGAGTAAGAATGATTCTTCTAGATGCTGTTTTACCACACTTCTGTACAGGACTACAGCCTCAATCCAGATCTTACTGCACCAGAACTAAGAGTCAAATACACTTTTTTTTTTTTTTTAAGAATATCCAGGATATGAGAAAGATACTTTATTATAATGTATTACACTACTCAACAATAAAACATGTTTCTTATTCCCTTTATTAAATTTCTTTTTCCTAAATTACGCCTTTTGAAAAAAAAAAAAATAATAATAATTCATCTGCTTAGATTTCAAACCTGACTCATTACTTTACCTTATCTAATGACTGCTGGGATGTGAACAGAGCTTGTCAACACCCCTGTCTTGCTCCAATACCCTTGTCAGTTCAGTAATTAGCCTGCCTGTACTGTTATCATCTTCCACATGATCTTCCCTCATGGAGCCACAGTTTTTTCTTCTCCCTGACAAGAACTAGTCAGCTAACACTCCTTTGTATACAAAAAATCCCTATCTAAAATAGTTGCATTTAACCACCATCAGCTCTCCATTGAAACTTAATGTGACTGACCTTTTACATACGTAAAAGGCTAGCTTTAAGTTTTCTAACTTGAAGATATCAATCAATCCAAAGTCTAGAACGATGCAAAAAAGATTTCTGTACAAGCTGTGTACCATCTTTACAGAATTGTGTTCATTATATTCTTAAAGAAATAGTATATTACAAATGTAATTAAAGATTTTTATAAACTAGAAGTAAAAGATATATACACAACCTCATTTTTGCAGTGCTAGACACTGCAAAATAATATTTAATTTATTAAATATATTTATTTAAGTCCTTAAATGATTTTTGAAATTACTAAACATTATTCTTTCTATTTCTTGAACAGAAGAAATATGGATAGAGTTAAATGCTAAATGACAGTCAAGATTCTAAAGAAAACATTTAAAATTACTATCTTTTAATGTACGTGAACTGATTGTAGACTTCTCCCATAGTCAATGTATCCAGATCTCTGCTAAATATATTGAAGTCTTAAAAACAAATATTCTGGGACTAAGCAGTTTGGAGAAATCTCAAGTAAGGTGTAGTAGGGGAGATGTCTGAAGAGTTGCTCAATGGTTAGTTTTAAGCCAATTTTAATAAACAGTTTTATTAGCAATCTAGAAGAAGGTATAATCAACACACTAATTAAAACACAGAAAGCAGTACTTAGGAGAACATTATGAACACTAAGGAGAGCAAAAGGCTACAAAGAACTTAGAAATATTAGAATAATAATTTAGGAGAACAGAAAGCGAGGTGGATCTGAACTGCACAATGTTACCAAGCAATACAGAATAAAGAGTAGGACTGCAGCAAAAGGACTCACACTATACTGATATTCATTGCAGAATAGGAAAAAAGTTAAAATGACAGAAGAAAGTCTAGAGGAGGGTAGAACTAGCTCAGAAGTTTTTCTACAGTTTGCCTGCAAGTTAGGCCCAGATATTTAGAAACAGAAGAAAGAAAGATGAGATTTCTCCACTGAAGATTTCCTGAATGGAAAAGGCAATTGAGTGGTCAATGAGCCAGACTAGCTTATTTCTAGAGCAGCCTTGGTAAGGGAAAGAACGTTAGCAAGGACCCAATGCATGTGTGCACGCGGTTCTGTGCTAATCCCTAAACAAAGTAGGATTCCTCTGGAATATTAAGTAGCTAGTACCTCTGGGCTGTTGCAAATTCTGCCAAGACTAGAGATTTAACATAAGCTTTATATATAAAGAGCCACAACCTGTCCTGATTTCTGTTATGATTTTTCCAAGCACAACTCGGAAACAGAGTACATGTTGAGTTAGAAAACTTTCTGCTCCCATTTTGGTGACACAAGTAAAGTGATATATCCAATATGATATTCCCTTTTTTTTCTGATTTGCTCCTTAGTACTCTTAACAATCTCGAACCTGTTTAATTCTTGATTTGTATTCCTTTATTCCTATATCTAAGTAGAAATAAACAATTGAATGTTACTTCCAAAAATGGATTATTCTCCATACTTATTAGAGGGGTTTTTTTTGCATTTTTCTTCCTTCTACATCATGCCATTTTATATAACATTATTTTCTACCAGAAAGCATTTCCATTATTACTATACCCTCATCAGATGCCTGCTGCAGGGATGCATAGTTTCTCCCTCTGATTCACAACACTGAGTCCTGTGCCTAATAGAAGTGAAAAACTTTTGCAAACATTTGTAGTGACTAAAACAGACAGCTAAGAGACTTTTGGATTCCAGGCCCTCCTCGGCCTAAGCAGTTTTGAACTCACTGTTTCTAATGTCTGGAAGCACACCTCTTTCACAGGTGAAAATCTACAGTGGAAGACCATTTACTGAACCTTAGCCAGTAGACATACAAAAGGTGGGTAAGGAAGACTGGAAAAAAAAAAAAAATCAAAACCCACAAAACAACCTCCCACCCCCCAAAAAAGAAAATAATAAAAAAAGGGAAATGTGCGTTGGGTATACATGTCAAGGATTTAGTATCTGGGCTGGGAGAGGACTGTGTGTACAGCCTCTGTGACAAAAGGTCTGACCTGCCCTGTGTGGGCACAGCTGGTTCCAGCTGACTGCAACAGACCCACTGCAGGACACAACCGACTCCCTCAGTCAAGATCATGGCCCCTCTGGGAAAGTATATTTAAGAAAATGCAGAAACTGCAGGCAAAAAGAGAGGAGAAGGAAGAAAAAAAGTGAGAAACAGCAGAAGGAAAGCCAAGGTGAGAGAAGGAGGAGGGGAGTAGGTGTTCTAGGCACCAAAGCAGAAATTCCCCTGCAGCCCATGGAGAGAACCACAGTGGAGCAGACTTTTTTCCTAAAGGACTTCACCCATGAAAAAGCCCATGCAGGACCAGAAGCAAATTGTGAATGGAAAGGTTTGAGAGAGGAACCACTATTTACTGACCACATACTGCCCCTCATGATCCCTTAATTTCTTGGGGATGGGCAGAGGAATGTAGAGTGAAGGAGTGAAGCTGAGTTTGAGAAAGGCAGGAGGAAAGGTGTCATCCCAGTGTGCCTTTATTTCTCATGTTCTAAACCTATTTTAGCCCACAGCAGTAACTGATAAGCAATCTCCCTGCTTATGTCTTGACCCATGAACTTTCTCATCCTATTTTTAACCCTTGTCCTGATGCAGAGGGGAGCAACCGAGTGGCTGAGTAGGCATTTGGCCCTTAGCCAAAGTTAACCCCCTTACTTCCTCTAATGAGACTGCCCCCCGGGGGGTGAGATCTGAGATCTGGCCCACAGTTTGAACACCTGCCCTCAAAGAGCACAAAAAAAGAGCCCTCAAAGATTTTCCCATGCTTCATCCATGAACTGCAATAAGGCTTAAATGCTTACCGACAGTCATTCTGCAACTATTCCACAGAGCTATGCTTAGATACTCATCAAAATAGAACATTTAAAATGTGACTCCACATTGATGGCACAAGACTAGTCATCCTTTGAAAGTATTTCAGTGGCTTGAAGGTCACAGAGAAAACCAAAAGAGCCTCTACACAAATATAGACCATTAGTTTCTATGCAGAATTGATTCCTTGTATCACCTCTTTCACTTCTGCTAAATATTACACACATTTCTCCCTCTTTCTGCTGCCTCTCCAGCTACTTCTGGAATATTTACAGAAGCTTTAGAAATGTTATATACAAATGAAACAGTGATACTATCAAGATATGCATGAAATGAACCTAAGTAACCATGTAATCTTCTTAGTGTGATCCTCTTCAGCTCCCACCCTCCCCCACTATTTGTTGTGCTCACTTGTTCTGTCATGTCTAAAATTAGACTTGTATGCTTCTGCAGGCAGAAACCATGTCTTATTTGCTTTGTGAAGTCTGTAGCATGGTTAGGTCTGGGTGAGAAACCTCCTTCTCAGTCCATGGTTCTTTTCAGGTTTTCATCTGTATAAGAAAATAAAATCCTTCAAGTCAAGAGCCACAAACTTACGTTTGTAGGAGTGTACTTGAGACAAGTACAGGTATACACTTCCTTACACTTTTAACTATTCTGTTGACATCTACTTCTGACCACAAAGAGATAAAGTACTTAGATAGATTAATTAAATCTCTATTAAATCCTTTATATTTACCAGTGAATGGAAAAAGTTCAAATTCTACTAGGAATATGAAAGTTTCAGAAAAATACCACCACATTTTCTGGGAATGTTTTGCTCTGGCACATTTTCCACTACAAAATTGCATCACTTACAATTCCTGGACAGCTCTTGTCAATAAATTGTAAATTATGTCATAAACAATAATACATTTGAGGAGAGTTAAACTACAGGTAATTACTTTTTCTAATTCTGAATGAAACTTTGCCAGCTTATGTGAAGATAGCCATAAAGAACAGAAAAAAAATATACCTGGAGGGTGGTTTCAGACACAGCTTTGGTCCCTGTATTTCCTATTTGATCAAGCCACTCCCAGTTCAGAGTACTTGCAGGATTTTGTATCATAGAATGAGACATTTTCATAGAATCATAGAATCACCAAGGTTGGAATCTACCTTCAAAATCATCAAGTCCAACCATCTATTAAATATTATCAGGAGCACTAAACCATGTCCTGAATCACAGAATGTCAAGGGTTGGAAGGGACCTCTAAAGATCATCTAGTCCAACCCCCCTGCCAGAGCAGGATCACCTAGAGCAGATCACACAGGAACGTCCAGGTGAGTTTTGAATATCTCCAGAGAGGGATACTCCACAAACCTGCCTGGGCAGCCTGCTCCAGTGTTCTGTCACCCTCAGAGTGAAAACATTTCTCCTTATGTTTATGTGAAACTTCCTATGCCTCAGCTTCCACCCATTACCCCTTGTCCTATCATTGGGCATCACCAAGAACAGAACAGAACAGCCTAGGTTGGAAGGGACCTTAGAAATCATCTAATTCAACTTCCCTGTCATCGGCAGGGATGCCTCTCAACTAGATCAAGGTACACAAGGCTCTATCCAACTTGTCCTTGACCACCTTCAGGGAGGGGGCAGGGTGAAGTGCCACATCTAGATAGTTTTTAAACAACTCCAGGGATGGTGATTCCGCCACCTCCCTTTTGGTTTTTGTGCTTCCTACTAAATACATTTTCTGCAGAGTTTAACTCAAGACTCTAAGTTTCATCATTGCTCAAAGTGACTAAAATTTCTTGTCTTATTTAGTAGCCCTGTTGTACTTCATGTAATAGTATTTCAACTTCACATTGATATTTGGTTAGAGCACTGTAAGATAATACAATTGTTATCTGCCTAATCTGCTTCTTACAAAATATAAACTATAAGAACACCATTCCCTGCATTTACTTTTACCTAAAAGACAGGAGATATGCTCCTGTATCTCAGTGTGGTTTTATATAACAATACTGACTCTTAAAAATATTAATGCAGTACCTGATTTTTTCTTAGAGGTCTTCCTTTAAGTACTGACTAGTATATGGGATTTCTTTTGATTTAAACATATTCAACAGATTTGCAGGCCCAAAGTTACACTATGCAAAAAAAAAAAAAAAAAAACAAAACCCAAAACCCCCCAAAAAACTTCCAATTTCCTAAAGATTCCTATTTGACAGCTGTTTGATTTTCGTATCTTCAGAGCTCATAAATAGATGTTATACATTTTATAGGGCCTCCATTCCCTGGGCTCCGTAGCACTGTATTGCACAATTGCTACTGGCTTTGGTACATGAAGTAATCCCTCAACTATCTAACTCCCTATTGCCAGAGGGAGAAAACCTTTGCTGGTCTTTTGTCTTCTTAGAGAAAAAGGTGGCAAAAAAAAAAAAAAAGGAAAAAAAAAAAGAGAGAAGTGCGTGTAAATATAAAAAACAGACTCAAATTTATGGAAGCTGGATTCAGTCAAAGTGTGGAACTAGGTTTATTTGACACTTAGAAACATAGTTTGGCTCACTATGTTTGGGGGTGAGAGGGAACACTGCATATTTTGTTATTTTTAGTAGAAAAAAACCCCTATTCTGTTTAAACGTGAAATATGGACAGTAGTAAAATGAAACCAGTTCTTTTATGTAACAGCACAGTTAAACCATTAAGTTAATCATATATTACTCTGCTTGTGACTTGCATGTGTATAATAGATAATGATTTAGTTACAAGCCTGATTTCAGGAAAGGTGAGGGGATAAGGCAGTGTAGCTATGAACATGCTTCTGCATCATATGTCTAAAAATATGCACCAAATAAAGTGTTACTAATGCAGGAGTTAATACATCTTTCTGTAGTAAATCTGTGCTTACATGTATATACAATACAATATGTTAGGCTATAATTTATGTTTTGTCAATACTCATCAATGAATAATACTTTGGAAAACTGCTGTGGAAATTGGCACCAGAGATAAAACCCGAGGGATGTTGTGTTCTGGTGTGAAGTGTTCTAAAATCTCATATTTATAATTATTTTAATTGTTAGTGTTGGTTTTATATTACAATACTTAATTACTTCAGCGTTGCTTTTATGGGTTAATTTTATAATTTTCAAGTGAATTTACTGACAATAATGTCAAAATTATAACGGACAATCTGGCAGTAGAAGCTGCTTTTTCTAAAAGGCCTTCATTTTGGTAATGAATTGTTTTAAAGTTGATGGATTTCTTCCATGGATTCTCTCCGGAAAGTTTTTCTAATAGCTCTATGTGGATATGAGTAACTGCAGCAAAAAAACCCCACTGAGGGCATATCCTTTCCTTCAGATAGTGTGAAGAACTTCTGGGAGAATGTAAGAAACAATCACAATTACTGATTTTTTCAATTGTTTCTGAGATACTATGAGGTGTTGCTGTCCTAAGGGTAATGCTTAAATGTACAGACAGTATGATCATTCTTAAAAATTGTAGTTGAAATTCTCCAGATGATACCCTTCTACAAAATAAGAATCTGTCACATCAGAACTGTAGGGATCATCCCTTTCCAATAGTATGCTTTAGAAGAGCATTATTATCTTTAATAAAATTATTACTATTTTCAGGAACAAGGTAAAAATCACAAAAGCATACCATAACATTTAACAATGGAAAATCCAGGCCCCTGTTAACACTAGTGGCTCTTTTTTATTTCCTTGTCCATCTCACAGATTAAAAAAAAAAAAAAAAAAAGAAATGGTTAGCATGGATACTACATCTGTTAAAGCTCTGTGTTATGCACTACTGAAAGATGTAGACTTTGCATGCTCCTAGGTAATAAACCCATAGTGATTAAAATAGCAGCCCTAACAAATGTGGATAAACCTGAAGTTTACAAAGGCAAATGTCCTGAATTGAATCCTGAAAAGGTAACATCTTCAGCAATCATTAGAAAACACAGTTAATCATTGACAAAATAATCTTTCCTTTACACTTGCAAAGAAGAAATTGGGAAGAAGTGATACCACAAAGGTATGATTTTTTTCAACTGTGATGTTACAGACTACCAAAAAAAAAAAAAAAAAAAGCTGTATTTTCTATCTACATTTTTATTGCTGCTGCTTACTCTTTGTAAACCCAAACAAACTCAGTAAATAATTTACAGAGCTGTGGTGCTCCAATTGTTCGAGCATAAATAGATATTGCTTTTTAGTATATTGCAAAACAAGAAAACAATTGAATATACTTTGCATTCTCAATGCTATGGGAATACTAAACAAATGATCAACATTTAAAAAAATTTAAAAAAAGAGATATTCAGTATGAAAATGGAAATAATGAGTACAACTGAAGATGAGTCTGCAGTCAAATGAACTCCAAATAAGGTTATTTAGCTTAGCTGACAAGATAACTAGCAGGTTTTAGTTCACTTTGAATATGGGAAGAATATTACCAAGAAAGACAAATCCCTGAAAGCCAATGTCTCTGTGAGTCTGTAAGTCTGCAGTTTTGCTATGACTCCATTCATATTGACTTTAAAAATTGTATCCATACGGTTATAGTAAAGAAACCAGTACTAAAACTGGAAATAGTTAAGACTACCATTATTAAATTAATTTTCCATTTGAACCCAGAAAGGGAAGAGAAGGGTGAAAGAGTTTGCTACTGTTTGTTAATTGAAGGGTGAAACAGTATGCTGCTGTTTGTTAATTCCTCCAGGACCGTCGTCTTATTATTTGTAATTTGTGCTGGGAAAAAAAAATTACATATACATTTTACATACAAAAGTTACACATAATGCAGTTAGTTCAGTTAGCAGGCAAACATACTAGAAGGGGTATGCGTAGAAGAGGTATGCTACAGACCTGAGGGCCACAACAGAGATCTATATGCTTCCTGATCCACTGGAGTTCTGAGATTCAAATAAAGGAATCATTAGACCTGTCTGATGGGGATACAATAACTTAATGAATGCTTATAGAAGTCAAGAAAAAGTACCATCAGGTATTCTGTATATTCCTGCTACTGTCTCTATATAAAAAGCCCATTTTATGTCTTAAATTTTTGCATATGTAAATGAACTAGTTTCACTTACAGTAGCATACCCACTTGAAGAATCCTACTGCTATCACCATCAGAGGGCTGAGGTAAGGACTGATTTGCAACAAATCAAGGCTTACCCTTATAATAATGCATCATATAAACAGCCACTCCTGCTTGATACCCATCAGTGAAATAAAAGTACTGTTAACAACAACATAGTTTGGCTGATTATAATTTATCCTTGGACAACCCTGGAAGTTTTCTATAAACAGCAAAAGATAAACAATACTGTGCTGAAAATATTAATAGACTTTTCAACATTATTGAATGTAAGAACACCCTGTCTCTCTTGTTGGAGAATATTACTCTTTATGGTGTTAACTATTAGAAATTTTGGGGATGAATTTCATCTGACAAAAACCATGAGGTTTATAGTAGGCAAGTCCATAAGTGCAACTTGATTTGATACTGATTGGTTCATTACCAAGCAAAACTCTTCATTCATTGTCTCCTCTACAAATTGACTATAGTAACACAGTCAAAAGAGAAGTGTAAAACTTTCAGGAATTCTTAAAAAAAAAAAAAAAAAAAAAAAGCCCAGTATTTTCCACTATTCCATTCTAAATTTAGTTTTGGTAAATTGGTGGAGAAAGCTTGTAGAGAGAGATGTCTTCACTGGGTCACATTCACCAAAGGAAATCCCCAATGTCTAGAAAAGGAAAATGTCACACTTATCTTCAAAAAAGAGCAGGGAGGAAGATCCAGTGAATTAAAGACCAGTATATCTTATCTCCTTCTCTGGGGAAATTATGGGAGAAATCCTTCTGGACACCGCTAGCAGATAGAAAAAGGACATGGTGTTTCAGCACAGCCAGAGGAGATTTAGCAAGGACAAATCATACATATTAACCAACTTAACTTCTTTTGTGGATGAGAGGAGAGCAGCAGATTTTATCTTGATTTTAGTGACTGTTTATCAGTGTCCTAGAGCATCTCTATTGCCAAATTGAGAAGGTAATGCCTGGATGTCAGTGGACTGCAAGGTGGAGAAAAAAATTGGCTGGACTTCCAGAAGACTGGAAACAATTAAAAATTTAGCTGACAGCAAATAATGAACAGTATTTCTCAGGATTGATACAAGAGCCAAAGCTGTTTAATAGCTTCATCAGCAACCTGGATAGTGGAATGGAATGTACCTCAAGCAGCTTTTTGGGTAATGCCAAAACAGGAGAAGAGTTTGATGCACTGTAAAGCAGTGCTGCCATTCAGAGGGAATTTGGCAATATAGAAGAACAAAATTCTGACCAAAACCTCATGAGGTTTAAAGGCAGATGAAAAGCCCTGCCGTTTGGAAACAGAGACATCATGCACACCACAGGTGGGTACTGACTGGCTGTGAAGAGGCTTTGCAGAAAAGGACCTGAATGTCCTGGTGGACAGAGTAGAGTGTCCTAAAAGCAATAAATGCTAACCACAGACCAGTCTCTACTAGGAAAGAAGACAGCAGAAGGTCAAGAGAAGTGACTGTTTCTTCCTACTGAGCAATCATAAGGCTACCTGGATTACTGTGTCCTGTTCTGCACCACCCACTAAAGAAAGACATGAAGATCTTTGAATCCAGTAGAGATCATCAGGATGGTCAGAGAACATGATGTAGTAGATGACAATGAGAGTTCTGGATTTCAGTCTGCAGAAATAAAAATAGGGGAAAATGTAGTTGTTGTTTTAAGCTACCTGGACTAGCTACCTGAAGGATAGATTGCCTCAGATTCTTCCTGGAAATGTACAGAGAAAGAACAAAAGGCAGAAAATCTGTATGGACATGAGAGTTTTTTATATTTAGAGTTCTTAAGTACTGGAAAACATTACAGGGAGCTGTGTGGTCTGCATCCTTGGAGTTGTTAAAAACTTGACTTGGGCACAACTCTCGGAAAAATCAATTACCCCTGCTTTCAGTGTTGGGGATTGGAGCAGATGACAGCTAGAAGTCTCTTCCAACCTAGTCTTTTCTATAATTCTATCATATTCTCAAGGAGACATGCATTTATATGAGAGGACAAGACTGAGGAGAACAGTCTTTGTTAGCACTACTCAAGTGGGGCCTGAGATTGCTATGTAACCTGCCCAAAGAAGTTAATACGCATGTTGCCCTTGTGTACAAGGATGTAAGAAATATAGATTATATACAAGTTTGTCTTCAAGCATGAGCTTCAGCTGTGGGCTATGCAATGGAACAGACATAGCCAAGGAAACTGGAGGAGACTGGCTTCTCTGACATATTTGACCACTAAGGTACTAAAACATTGACAGCTTTAATTTTCCAGGAGATGGATATGAGATATTTTTTAAGGACTGGGCAATATTTTTGATTTTTTTAATACAGGATGGTCATGTATATTAGGGCAAGCATCTCATATCAGGAACATAAAATTACTAATTATTGGATAGGAATATACACTGTTCAGTATATTACAAAATATATATAACTATTATTTAGTATACATAAAAATATTATTATAAAAAGTTAAATATATTAAGAAATATATTTTTCCAAGCTTACACTTGAGAAGCAATTT
>JANIJG010165442.1:0-11771 GCA_024611175.1 Megaceryle torquata
GGGCTAATCTGCTTCCAATGCTGTTTGTTACTGATTTTGTGAGCTATCAGCTCCAGTGTTCAGCAGGATAATCTGCCCATTCAGAGTCCCTTGTTCTTATATTGTTCTTCCTCTTGCAAATTCTGTTACTGCTCTCATACTTCTCCATGCTACTGAAGGACAACCACACAAGTCTTTCCTCTTTGGTGGTTACACTGTTCACATATTTACTAAAATGTTTTTATGTTGTGTGTCTATACTTGTATGCTTTTGTCCGTTACACTATTTTAGTATATTGACTTAGTTTTAGGTTCAGGACATGTCAGTTAATGCACAGGTAAGTGTTACAGGCTTCTGCTCTGGCTACAGCTGAAAACCCCCTTTTTTTTTTTTTCAGGAAAACAAAACAAACAAGCAGGAAAAACCTGTATTTCTTATAAATCTGTGTTTCAGCTTTCTTGGAGATAGTATGAGTGTTGTTTAATTATTGGCTTTTTCTTGTTACAAAGTTCAGCTGATTAAACAAGTACCAGCTGAGCTATTTTACAGAAAATGGATGTTTCTGGCATTGTATATTTTTGGCCTGTATGTAGAATGTGTATTGCTGGATTTGGAAATGTCTTTGGATAGCCTTAAATAGTCTTGAATGACAAGGAAAAAGTTACTGAATTTTGCAGCACTACCTATGATGGAGATGTGATTGATGAGAAGTATATGTAAAGAGCTTAATGTAAGCCTATTTGATAAATGGGATCTTATTTCTTTCTCATCCCCTGAAATGTACAGAATTTTTTTTTCCTCAGCTGTAAGAAAACTAGAAGGAACACTTCTCAATCCCTTCTTAAGTAAGAATAATTTTTGTGCTTATTTACTGATGAACCACAATGTTAAAATTCCTGATTAATTTTGAACTCTTACAGAGAAACATATTTTATATATATGTGTATATATATATATGTATTCTTAAGAGAATTCAATTCAAATTTCCCACTTAATGTATTTGTGTAAGTTTCCTATCCAGAATCATAAACCTGAAAATTGCTGAAGACAGATGAAAATGACTGGGCCCATCTACTGCCTGAACTGGTCTTAGCTGTACAAAGGGCAGCATATCTGCAACAAGACCCTGTAGAAAATAATAAAATCATTAAGGTTGGAAATGACCTTCAAGTTCATCAAGTCCAACTGTCTCCTAAATATTATCAAGACCGCTAAAACATGTGAAAGATAGGAAATGAGAACAGCAGAAAGAGATGGTGATTGACTGTAACTTAATTTCTCATAATTTTGTTTATTTGATCATCTTAGAACCTTTTCTGGTCTTTTCTTATATCCTTTGAAGTATTTATATGGTGCATATTGTAACCTACTCTTTACATATTGACTGTAACAGAGTGCTGAACTACTGTTTTCCAAGAACTGTCTAAGACTACAAAATGTGTTACAAGAGTCATGGATGTTTCCATTAAAGGCTATAATATGATTAAGGCTATAATATGTATCTAGTTATTTTTTTAGATGTGGATATTTTTGGACATATCATTAGTGAATTTTATTTCTATTTTGTCATGTCTTCATTCAGAATGTGCGACTTTTCCACCTCCCTGACACAGTTTTAACTTTTCCTTTGAACAATGATGGTATGCCATCCAGAGGGACCTTGACAAGCTGGAGCAATGGGTCTGTACAAACCTCATGAAGTTCAACAAAGCCACATGTAAAGACCTCCACCTGGGTCACAGCAATCCTCAATATCATTACCTACTGGAGGATGAATGGATTGAGAGAAACTCTGCAGAGAAGAACTTGATACCAATGGCAAAAAGTTTGACATGAGCCAGCAAAGACAGCTTACAGCCCAGAAATCCAGTTGTATCCTGAGTAGCATAAAAGGAATCATGGCCAACAGGTTGAGGGAGGTGATTCTGCCCTTCTGTGCTGCTCTGGTGAGACCCGATCTGCAATACTGCATCTAGCTCTGCTGCGCCCAGTACAAAAAAAAATTAAAATGGATCTGTCAAAGCAGGTACAGAAGAGGGACATGAAAATGAGCAGAAGACTGGAATACCTCTCCTCTGAAGAAAGTCAGAGAGAGTTTGGGTTGTCTAGCCTTGAGAAGAGAAGGCTCCGGGGAGACCTTTTTTGCAGAATTTCATTACTTAAAGGGGGCTTATAAGAAAGATAAAATACTTTTTACTAGGGTCCGTAGTGATAGGACAAGGGGTAGGGGTTTTTACTGAAAGAGGGTAGATTTTTATTAGACATAATTAATAATGTTTTTTGCAATGAGGGTGGTGAGACACAGGAAGAGGTTGCCCAGGAAAGTTGTGGATGCCCCATCACTGGAAATGTTCAAGGTCAGGTAGGATGGGTCTTTGAGCAACCCAATGTAGTGAAGTTTGTCTCTGCCTGTGTCAGGGGAGTTGGAACTAGATGATCTTTAAAGATCCCTTCCAACCCAAATTATTCCACTATTATTTCATTCTATGACAATATTGATGCTATTGGAAAATTTACTTAGGTCTTCCCTCTTACTAAATGATGGCTTTGTTTATTTAAGCAGTTTGGAAAGAAACTTAAAATATGCATAAATTTAGTTTAACCTTCTTTTGGTTTTAAAACAACTGTAACACCCCTAGTTTGCTAAAACTTTCAAGAGCCTTTTTGGCTTGGTTTGTTTGGGTTGTTTATTTATTTATTTATAAAACAGTTTTAACATGTTGAATTTAATCATGTTCATTGCATAATGGTGTTCTTTATTATAATTTTTACTACTTGTCTTGATATGAGGTTAGTCTTACCAGTTTGCTTTTCCTGAGCCATTCATTAGAGTCTTGTAGTTACTGTGTTTTCTTGCAGTAAAGGAACTGATCCAAGCATCATAATACACAAAAAATTGGTAGTTAAGTAGTTTCGTATTTGACAGATAAATGCCTCCTGTTGCTTTGTTTCTATTTTATTTATGTGAAACTTCTGACTTAAGAAGATGTCTCAGGTTAGTAATAATGGGGAAATCTATATCTTAATCTACATTCAACCTCAATGAAAATTCTCAGTTGTACTTTCTTGCCTGATCAGTGTTTCATGACTGAGTACATTTATGCTCCAGGGAGTGATCTGTAACCCCCAGACCAACTAATGAAAAGTGCCTTATGTCTGTAGTTCTCAGTCCTACTATTTCTAGAAGAGTAAGCTGCACCATATTACATGGCACATAGCACTTTCTGTATCTCATCTAGTGCCCCTACAGCACTAAGATACTCTCATTTAATCTTTATTGTTTCTTCAGTTCAAAATATCTGAAATAATGTGAGGCCAATTTTGAAGTCCAACAATAATATTTTTATAGCATAGAGTGGAGACCATGTAGTTAACACTGTGGGTTGTGGCATTAGAACACCTGGAAATACTTGAAAATGCAAAAACTAATAAAATAGCCTTAAAGAAATACATAGGACAAAAGGAAGAAGACTTATTACAGTCTTGTTTATACTACAGTTTGGGAGGGGTTCAGGAGCATGCAGTCTCAGAACATCTGGATTTTGTATTGGGGAAAGTAATTGGTTCATTTAAAAAGAGAGCTATCAAGTGAACTTAGAATTTGTTAGAATATGCTGATAGATGCTGAGGCATTAGCCTCAGTTTTAGCTAACAGAAGAGACCATGAAAAACTTTTGGACATGAGAAAGAGAAAGGGACAAACCGGGAGGAAAAGACAATGTAAGTAGGGAAAGAACAAGAATAGGAAAACAGAGAGAAGGATGTAATATAGATAGTCACCTGTAAACAATCTGCTTGTCAGCATGCTTGTGTGACTAAGCCTTGGGCCTGATAACTTCAGTCTGCTCTATCATTTTATTGAACTAAATTTATAAGTATTTATTAATATTTTCTAGGTGGCCTTACTCTCTATTTTCTGTATCTGTGTGTAATTTTCTGGTGCATTTCAAGCTGGGATAACTTAATAGGAGACCTGCATCTGCAAATACCCATGATCTGAGACACTAACCAAGGGTCTTTCCTAGTTATTAGATGAGCTTAGAGACCCTGCTAATGGTCAAGTATGGTGGGAAGGAGAAATCTCTGGGACACAGAAGTACACTGGATTCAGCTTCTACTTTGCACATTTATATAGTGAAGATACTTAGGAATAGAGACCCAGGAGTGAAAAAGAGAACTGAGTAATTTGAGTGTAGGTATATCTGTTGTGGCAATAAAGATGCTAGTCAAAACCTGATACTCATCTTGTCATCTAAGAGCTCAGAAAGAGCCCCTATACATCCCCTCCACTACAGCACACACATTCCAGAAAATAAAGGCATCATATTTTACAGCAATGCATGCATCTGTTTCTCAAAAAAAAAAAAGGAATTGTTGAAATGTGCTATCAGTTTCCTAAGGAGAAACTATCCAGATGAAGAAAGTGGCTCATTCTCTTTGAAAAAAAAAAAAAAAAAAACTTGTAGCAGTTCTTCTCAATAATTTACAGTAGTCCTACCCCATCTGAAAAGGCTAATAATAAATTAATCATCTTTAAGATGCATTCAAGGACTGTTTTTGACTGAAGCATGTCTTCAGTAGTCCACTGCTAGAATACCCTGTGGGAACTGATCTCTGCAAGAGTGTTCCAAATCCACTTGTGTTAGTCTCATTTCTCTTCTTCAGGGCTATGTTTTTTTGCTGGGATTTGCTGGTTTCAAGCCTGTAGCATAAATCCTATTCAGTTCAGCTCCGTCAGAAGCAGACAGCTTGCTCAGTAGACTACAATAACACCAGGTTCTTTTATTTGTACAGGGACAGAATTTTATTTTGCTATTCTGTACTTTGTGGGAAGAACTATGGCAGCATTAATCCGAGAAAAAAAAAAAAAAAGAAAAAAAAAAGAAAAAAAAAAGCTTTAATGAAAACCTTACACATTTAGCTTTCACGCGCACTACGAAATTGTATTTCTTCTCTCTTGCATCTTCTCTATTTTATGCTGATATGATCCCAGATTCAATTATTATTGCAAATGGAGTCTTTTCACTTAAAGAAACTGTTTGTCTGGCTTTGAGAATCAGGAGATGCCTGCAGTGAATTTTTTTTTAAATAAAATAACAAACATGGCCTTAATTTCTACTATCATTTTAATCTCACGTATCATAAAGTTTTAATGCATTACTTTATTCCAAATGGATATAAACCCAAATTGATATAAAACCAAGATTCCATTATCATTTTTTTTAGTATAGTTTTTTAAAACAATAGCAAAAATTTTCCTTCTACTCTGTTCAAGATATATTTATAGTTATTGTGTATAGTACTGTATATAACAAGTAAATAAAACCCATATCAGCTTGGAGTTTCTGAAAGGAAAAAAGTATTAATTTCTAATCATGTTGAGATTAATGAAAATCACTCCTTTCTTCTATTTTAAATAAAAAATTCCTATATGAGATGTATTGTAGTAACCTTTTCTGGTCAGCAGTAGGGTGATGAATTTTTTGAATTTTATTGCTAAATGAGATAAATGTTTGCTGACTTTACAGAATCTGTTAGTTAAAAAATATTTTAAAATGTCTTTACCTTGATACTGAAAATAGAAATCTGTTTCTTCTTGCACTAGCTAGTAAATTATAGAGGATTAAACACTGTAAAATGTAAGCATAAAAAAAAACAGAATAGATGTTCTAACACATTTAAATTTTAAACCCCCTAATTTTTGAAAGTAACAACTTGTTCTGTTTTTTAAAAACAGTTTGGTTTTAAGAAAAAAGAGGAAAATACACACTGTACAAGACTAGTTTGTTGCAGTGTTTGCCCTCTAGGTCATCCCATAATTTATTTCTCCTGACAGCTTCTTCAGGCAAGCAAAATATGTAGCTTAGGTCTTCACAAAGATTAAATCAAAGTGACTAACGCATCCTTCTTTAACAAAACCCTAAACATAAATCAAAGTACAAAAAAATTCTGACTACAGGACAGAAAACAATAGGTTTAAAATGGCAGTTAAAATTGAATTTAATTTACTTTTGGGACTGATTACATGTTAGTACTCACATCTTGACTAAATGCTATGACATGCCTTATTTCTCTACTTTTCATTACTTCATTACAATAAAGTGCTATAAAAACATCTACATGGACAGGTCATTTATTATAATACCTTAATTAACCTAATTTCTTACTGTTATCCTCTTGCTCTGATTAGACCATTCCTATAAAGTTCCTATTTCTCTAGCTCATTTTAAATGACAAATCTGTAAACTCTTTGTATGCAGACAAGACAACCTCATACTTACCTCTCCTGTATTCTCACAGTGGTAAATATAACAGAAATATAAATTTACCAAAGTTTTAGGCATGAGACTTCATAGTTCCCTTAGTCTACACTCTATCAGCATTTTTACTAAATCTGACCATGAGATGAGGATTTTTACATCATTAGTGAAAACCATCAGGCACTATATTGACAACATATTGAAACAACAGGCCTTTTTATCAAACAAGGCTGGAGAAGGTTGTTGTGCAGATTCTAGATAGAAGCTGGAAAGCAAGGAGAAGTCTGTGGTAAAAGGGTAAATGTCCTGGTTTCAGCTAAGACTAAGGAGAAAGAAGTCTCCACCAACATATTCCTGTCAGTAAATACCCTAAACAAAATAACATATTTTTTCAGAAATAAAGAAAATAAAAGTTGTATTAGGGCAGCATCTGATTACAATTTAAGATATATTGCTAGGAATAATTTAGTTGGCTGAATATGAGCCAGCAGTGTGCCCACTTGGTCAAGAAGGCCAATAACATCTTGGCTGCTATTAGAAATAGTATGGCCAGTATGACCATTCCCCTGCACTATACTGGTAAAGCCACGCCTTGAATACTGGGTTCAGTTTTGGGCCTCTCACTACAAGAAGGTCTTTGAGGTGCTCAAGCATGTCCAAAGAATGACAATGAAGCTGGTGAAGGGCCTAGAGCACATGATTTATGAGGAGCATCTGAGGGAACTGGGGTTGTTTAGCATGGAGTAAAGTAGGCTAAGGGGAGACCTTATTGCTCTCTAAACTACCTGAAAGGAGGTTGTAGTGAGGTAGGGGTTGGTCTCTTTTATCAAGTAACAAGCAATATGACAGCCTCAAGTTGCTCCAGGGGATAAATCTCTTCACTGTAAAAGAGATACGAGAGCCTCCCATTCAGTATTGACCTAACAGTTTACCTTGTGTCAACTTAACTATGCCACCTTTAATCCACTGTCAAACTTGGAGCAAAATTGGGTGCTGTCTTGGGCTATGCATAACTAACTTGTCAGTTCTACCATACCTGTCTAGATCTCTGCTAGAATTCTATCATAAATAAATACTGTGAAAACCACAAAGCTCTCTATCACTTACTCGGATAAATACAGGACTTCATTGGGATGAGAACAATGTCTATACAAAAAAGTGTATGTATTTTAGTTAATTGTGGTGTGCCATTTGTTCAATAAAAGAAAAATGATTCTTGAAACCCTTTGTCTTGCTTCTTGCGAGAAGAAATTTTAAAATTCAACTGAAAAATGGCAGGTATTGATTGGACAGAGTGATTAAATTAAAGTTGACAAGAGTATGTATTATATTAACTCCTTCTTTGTAGGGCTATATAAATCATTACTTCAAAGTAATGAAGGTGATACACTATACTTTTATTTGTCATTAATGAATTGTGTGAAGAACCTGTACTCACTTTATACTGTAGTGTTTTGAGAGGTCATTTGCTACCATTGTATGGATTGTCTGGCTCACAGTTTATAAACAAATTTTCGTAATGTCTAGTGCATGCAGGCAACTCATGTGGGTTGTAAAAGTGTCCCAGCCTTGGATCGCCTTGAGGCTTTATCTATGCAAAGATGACCCTGTGTAGATAGCTCAGACCCAAGTCGCCCATAATCCATAGACCAAATGGGGCGGTGCTGCACAATGCAAAGAACCAAAACCTGAGCTGAGCTTTGAAATCCATCAACAGATAATATGCCCTGAGTCTCAATCAAAACCACTATTCAGTTGTCTGAGAAAATAAGATAAAGAGAAGCTGGAGGGTTTCAGTTTCAGTTCCTGTTCCAGCCAACAATAGTGAGTATCCAGATGGTATAATCCACTCAAGCATAATCTTGCCAGTCACATAAATCAGGGCATAAAAACCCTAAGGTTTGCACTGGGAATTGGGAGTCACCTCTCTGACACTACATCGTACTTGTATGGAGACCCTTCTCTCTTGATCAGGACATCAGCAAAGATCACTTTCCTGAGATTGAGAGGCTTTAACTGGAGGCTTAAGTGAATATTTAGTATGCTGTTAGTTTGTAAACACAGGTGCTTAACTAACACATGTACAATATTTAGACTGCTTTCTATTTTGTTATAGAGTATTCTTGCTTTTAAGTTGTAATAGTGCACTCTTCCATTGTATCCATGAAAACTTGCATTGGAGGTGTATTAGATATGTGAGTGAAGCTCACATAAATTGCTTGAGCCTCACAGTCTAGTCTCTTTTCACTGCAACCATAAACCATGTTTCTTATTGCTCAAATAGTATTTATAACACTGCTGAGTTGATAATGTAAATTAAATGGATTTTAGATCAGTTATAGAATAACTGTTTATTCTATCTTCTTATATTCTAATCAGTATTTCTTCTGATGGAGTTTAGTTTTGAAGCTCAGTAATTAAGAAAAGCCAGAATATCTCTATTCAGAAAAATGAGCTGACTGCCAAAGAGAGCAGCTCTGGTTGCATCAGGGAGGTATAGATTGGATATTAGGAAAAATTTCTTCACTGAAAAGGTTATCAATAAAGGTTATTTATGTACTCTGAACAGGCTGCCCAGAGAAGTGATCGAGTCACCATCCCTAGATGTGTTACTTAAGGATCTGGTTTAGTGGTGGACTTTGTAGTGTTATTTTTACAGTTGGACTTGATCTTAAAGGTCTTTTCTAGTCTAAATGATTCTATGATTCTTTGACTGCCTGTAAATTTTACATTTTCCTTAATTATTTTGTATTTATTTCATATGTGATCTGTTTCTAATGATTTCAGGAATGTATACATTTTTAATTTCGAATCCTCTTATAAAGTAATGTAAAATTACAGGAAATGACATTATTAAATATTTTATATTGTTATTGTGATCAAATAATTAATATAATAATTATTTGGGATGCAATTATCACATTTTGCATTTAGAAAAGTTTAACTGAAGACATTTCTTAATTTTTTTTGGGGGGGGAAGTTTTTTTTTTTAATTTTACAAGAGTTCTGAGATTGATATATAACATTTTCTAAAGGAAATGTGCAGTTTTGCAGTATTATAACTTTTTCCACTTCCTTTTCCCTGTGCAGTGAAACCATCTGCAGGTAGGTACCACTATGCTGCTTCATCAGAATGGTTGTTCATTTGCCACGTTATTATGGGGATACAGGAGGAGTTCTAAGACCCCTGAGCTGTCCCACAGGTAATATATTACAAATAATACAGTGTTGATACAACTGAAGGACTTTAGAGGCTGTCTAGGGAACTCCACCACTCCATCTTTCACTAGATCAGGTTGCTCAAAGCCTCATCTAACCTGAGCTTGAACACTTTCAATGATTAGGCATCCACAACTTCTCTGGGAAACCTGTTTCAGTGTCTCACCACCCTCATAATAAAAAATATCTTCCCTGTATCCTATCTAAATATGTCCTCTTTCAGTATAAAAACCTTACCCCTTGTCCTAGCACTACAAATCCTGGTAAAAAGTCTTTCTCCCTCTTTCTTAGAAGTCCCCTTTTATGTATTGGAAGCTGCAATCAGTTCTCTAGTTTTAAAAATTTATCTAAACATCCTTCATAGCCAAAGCAAAGGATAAGTACTTCGAATTATAGTATGTCAAACCCCAAAACATGTCTCTAAGACAAATTACCTCATCTAGGAGCTGTACAGAAGGTAACATGGTGGTTTTACAACATCCTTTCTTTCCCCATGCTCCTAAACTTTCCCTGTTCTTATGCCTACTTTCCCTGTCTATTATTTCAAGTGACACAGACATATTTCTTTTCTTCATAGGAAATGAGAGCTCGCATAAGAAACTCCTAAATTTATCCAAGTCATAACTGTGGAAACCTATCCCTTTATTTTTTGTTTGTTAGCTTCCTTTTGCACTTTAGCTTGTGTTCCGCTGCATTAATAATTTTTACACTGAGGTCTGAAAAATACTAGAGATAGTGCAAGATAAACAGTGAAAATGCACAGCAGAAATTGGGGGAACGGAAGGGAGACGAAGGGACTATCTCATTTCAGTTATTTGGAATACATTTTCAGATAGCTGAAGCTAGATGACTTTAATTTTACTCTATCACTATGGTTGTTTATATTTGTACTCTGACAATTATAGAGTTATCATAATAAAGAAGTTACAGTGAGGAAAAGGAAAGTGAAAGTCATATATTTAACTTCACTAGAGTTTAAATTAAACCTGTATTTCATCTCACTGCGTGTGTACAGAGTAAGTTTACATCATTAAAGATCCAGAGCTCACAGTCCTGAAGTTATGAAATGTATGTTTAATGCAGTCCTGATAAAAAATACCCATAGCTGATAAACATTTGTGGCTTATTGGTAAAAAAAATTTGGAATGGCACTTAACACTTCTACAAAATAGGATGTAACCTGACTTGAATGTGTACCTGTGGTCTTTTTAAAGTTAATCTTAAAAATTCCTTCACAGACCCGTACCTCTATTTCACTCGTTATTAATTGTTCCTAAGGGAACAAAAAGAAAAGGGGGGGGACACAAATCAAACAAAAGCAAAAGAACACTCATCCTAATATCATAAAACACACTGGAAAACTGAGTTAAAACTTCTATTTGCTATGACATCTATGTCTTCCTCCCTTCATGGGGAGCAGAATCTTCACTTGCCAATAACTTCAATGGTGACTGGACTAGACATTTAGACCCACACAGCCAGGTCAATCCACAGAATTAAACATTCTCGCTTTGTTACTGCATTATAGTTACTGCTTAATATCATTTTATGTGAAGACAAATCTTTGTGTTTCTTAAATTAATGTGCTTGTCAGAATGTTCTATGTTGTAAAAGTTTTCAATGCGGGATGTAATAGAGTTGACGCAGGTAATAAGAGCTGATAATAAAGCAAGGTTCAACTTACTCTTTTTTCTTTCATTAATATTGCCCATGTACCATTTATTCCCATTTTATTAAAAATGCAGCTTTACTTTGGTACAGGGAGAACATTACAAATGCATTAAGTATTGCCCAAATAGGTGCAGAAACAGGGGATGTAAAAGTTAAAATCAAGAAAGCTGTGAAGTAATGAGCTTCTAGACAGCAATTAACCAGGCATCTTGTGTCATGAAATGGCTTACCTAAAGCACTTTTCCCTTGGCAGCTAAATACAAGGAAAAGCTTCTTAGGATGATAAATTGTTTAACAACTTCTGAGAGCAAGAGCTTTCTCTTCAAATAGTACCATCATGATCTTTATTTAAGATCTAACATTATTGTGATATAAACTAAAGAATAAACCAAACCAAAATAAAATAAAACAAAACAAAACAAAACAAAAAACCCAACAACTCTCCTAAACTGCAAAACTAAATTGTGTCCTGAGTGATACGGAGGATAAACAACTTATTTTAATGAATTCCCAATATATCAAATATATATATATTTTTTTTTTTATTTTTTTTTTCCCCAGTAGAAGTCTGTCTTGATCTTAAAATCATCACAATATTTTTCAGAAAACAAGGACATGGAAATTGGTAGAAGAGCTCACAGG
>JANIJG010165443.1:0-11763 GCA_024611175.1 Megaceryle torquata
ACAGTGCAGTGAGTTAGAAGAACTGAGCTGAAAAGTAAAATCACTGAACAGAATTAGTTCTGTTCTCACTCAAACCACAACAAATGGTCAATTATATTAACCTGTTTCAATGTAGATTGCTATCTGGCAAAACCTTTTTCCTAGAAGGGAAAAAGCACTTCCTATACCTACTGACAATCTGGAGGTTTGAAAGAAGCAGACAGGGCAGTAGTTGCTTGCAAGTAGGGCAGTCCTTCTGAACAGCCAGCACAACTACCTGCTCTCTCTATCTTGAAGAGCATCTGAGGTGGTCCTTGAATACCTGCTATAGAGCAAGCTCACAGGGGCAAGTACTAGAAGTGAGCCAGGCTAGTCCTTACCTCTTTTAAGCACTTTCCTTATAAGCATGCAGAGTTTCTTCCTTTGGCTTTAAGCTGTGTGTGTTTATGCGCATTTAACAGTCACAAGTGTTTCTATCTAGCAGGTCACTACTGATCTGCTTGCAAAAGTACTCCATCACCAGTCATCCACAGTGAATGGGTCTAAGATTGCTTCTGCATCGTTACACTTAATGAAACATGCCTGTAGCTACAGAAGGCTATACTGAGCAAGGACTGCCTGGAAGAAAATATAAAAATTATTTGAATAGAAAATATAGTAGGGACTATAAATGTTGTTAAAATATCAGCCAGTGGTTTTAGATGATAAAGGACTCTCTATAGGTGTTGGTTGCTTTATTTATTTATTTTATTTTATTTTTTTACCTCTCTTCACTTTCTCTTTCAGCCACTTTGCTTTTCTAAATTTTTTTTTTTTTTCCATTTCAGGTGAAGATGCATTTTAGGGATGATAAATAAAGTGTGACAGGGTCCCCATTCTCTGCAGTTAAATGTCAGGGATACTGTGCCACTGTATCAGTGAAACAAGCTTTTTTTTTATCATACTGTCCCAAAGGAGTCAGAAATTGGGGACTAACTGCCTAGTACCGCCTAGACAAGGTGCAGTAAATGTCTGTTTCCTCAGGTTCTCCTACTGACAGCTGTCTGGACAAGTGCTCAGTCAGATACTGACTTGTTAGCCTAAACAGGAATAAAGCAGGAATTGCTAAATGGAAAGGGATGTTCTGCAGATGTTCTCCTGTTGAATTTATACAGTCTTTCAGGCATGGCAAGAATACATTGTCTCTCTGTCATGGTGTCTAATCCTGATTTTTCTAGATGCACATGTTTGGGAAGGTATTTACTCTGTAAATAACATTGTTAGGCTAAAACTACCTCTGTCCGCAATATCTTGTGCAACATTAGATAAGTCGTCATTTCTTCTGTGCAATATGGTCACCATAGTAGACACAGTATGTATTAGAAAAGCATTTTGTTCATTTGTTTCTTTTTTAAGGCATAGTTACATTGTCTATTCACGTTGCATGTGATTAAAGAAGAAAATGTCTGTCTGCAATCCCAGCAGGAATTTTGATGCTGAGCAGAGCATATGCAGGCAATATTTTGTAGTGTAGCCTTTGTGCTAGACAGATAGGGGCAGTACCTTTGTGGTTTTAGCTAGTTCAGTTTAGTTTGGTTTGCTTGACTGAATTGCTGTGCAGAGGAGCTATCATCAAGCAGTTCCAAGGCAACAAATTAGAATGCAGCTTTGGGAAGTCAGGGTCTTCCTCTAGGGTCTAATACAGAAATGTCGAGAAGCATTAATTTCTTCTGGCCTTGTAGTTGTTAATGGCCAAAAGTGTTCCCTGAAAGCTGGTAGGTAACAAATGCAATCAATAACCACAGTTAAATAGCAATTATATTGACTAAGCAAAATGGTTTATGTAATAGTCAGACTTTAGCAAGTCAAGAATTATCTTTCCACAACTATAAATTACTTCAGATTGACTGTTTTGGGTATTTTTTTTTGGTCTATTGTATGAGCATCCTGGAAGCAAGGAATATTTTGTTATAGCTGATATCAGGTTCTTTTGTGGAAGAAATAAATGCTTTCTTAATGATTTCTGAAAGTTGCACTCTGGTTATAATCTAGGTCTTGCAGCTCAA
Source organism: Megaceryle torquata (assembly GCA_024611175.1). NCBI lineage: Eukaryota > Metazoa > Chordata > Aves > Coraciiformes > Cerylidae > Megaceryle > Megaceryle torquata. The sequence continues at coordinate 2,025 of JANIJG010165443.1, forward strand.
CCCAAACAGATAAAAGAAAGCAAAAAAAGACTTTCATCAAGAGAAAGCAAAACTTGGTTGTATTTTATTCAATTAGAGATGCTTGTGGTATCTGTATTTTCTGATAATTTTTCTTTTATGTCTTTTTTTTTTTTTTTTCCTAGATTTTAAATTGCAGTTTAGGTTAAGATAAGAAAAAATGTTTATTTTATTTTTCAGTTGAGCTTATAAGAAGTAGGATGCTAATAACTAACTCACTATGAAAGCTCTTACAATCTTCTGCAAGGCTGAGGGACCGATAAATGAAATATATCTCTATGAAATTCAAAGAGCTTTATGTGGACAGAACTGTGAAAGAGGATTAAGCAAGAAGTAGTTGGTCAAAACCAAATCTATTTGGCAAAGTATGTTTACCATTTAAATAGATTTCATGATTATAAAGTTAGTGAATTCTGATGTTTTTTAAAAAACATTATTTTTAGCTCCCTTCTGATGTGTGTCCCTCTGCTTAGGAGAATTCAACCCTCATAATTTTAATATAATGCGTATTTTTAGATCGTTATTTTTATAAAGAAATAATTTCAGGTTTTCTCGTGTTGATTTTTAGGTAACAGGATCCTACCATCTTCTCCCAATTCAGGAAATGCACGCTAATGCTTTTTTTCTACAAAACATGCATTGCTGCCCAGTACTCTCCATAGTTAGACAGGACTTTTTTTGGCTGTGTCTGATGATTTCATTGTCCTTTAAATGTATTTGAATAGCATCATTGACCACATGCTTGCATAAACATATGGGCACTACGCAGAGCTCTGTAGATTTTCAGTTCTGTGGGATTTTGTATACTAAATTGTTTTACTGTTACAATTAAAACACTTTGGCAGCTGTTCCAGTTGTGCCCACAGATTTCTAGCGAGAGTATCAGAAGAGACTTGAAGCTGTCAATATGCCTTTGGTAAAAACTGCAGTAACTAATTCCAGCACTTTAGGAGCATAAAATGTCAATCAAATTCATCCAGTCTATTGAAAAAATTTTGCAGATAGCAGTGTGCATGGGCCAACAATGCTTTACTTAGGTGCTTTTTATCTATTGGCATGTATTTCATTCACCTTCTACCCAGGATTCCTTCACTGAAGAGCTTGATTAATTTTATAGTCATATCTCAGCAGGGTGGCTACAGTCATCTGTACAGACAATCTGAATGGTTTGAGATAGATATATAGAGAGAGATATGAAGTAGTTTTTAGGAAATTGATTTACTTTTTTTTTTTCTTTTTTCTTTTTTCCTGAAAGATATTTCTGAAGCTACTGCAGGACTCAGAGAAGATGCCCTATGTTCCACCAGTAGCACATCTGGACCATAGAAATGATGTTGAATCAACTTGTAAGTAGAAAATTAGATACCTCTGAAGCAGCCAGATTTAGAAAGATCATAAATGCAAAACATGCACAAATTTCCCAGAGTTGAGAAATGCACATGCAAATGTGCTCTACGAGCCTGGGAAGAGGTCCTAGTTAACATTTCTGAAACCTAGGACGCTTATTCTCCTTAAATACTCTTTTCAGAAGTCACTAATATGATAACCTGCAAATTGTAAACTTCAGGTTCTCTTATGATATTGCCCACCAAGATCATCATCATTGTTCCTGGAATTCTCATGATTTTATACTTCGTGTATTTCTTTCTATTTGTTAATTTATATCAAGATTATAGTCTTCTTGGGTTAGATTACATTTTGGTTTATATGCAGTCATTTTGCTGTGTTTCTTTGGAACACAGGCAAACGCTGGTGTGTGACTGAGGACCTTTGTTGTTACAGTAATGGAAGTAATAATTTTGAGCCAAGCTTGTGTTATTTGTTAACATAAATTCAAATGGATCTGCCAGTAATAAGTAATCCATGCCAAAAATTGTGTCCCAAGATGAGACCTTTTCTCACAAAGTACGGACTTGACTGGATGACTTTTTCCAGAGGGTCCTTTTGCTGTACTATTTCAGTCCCTGTTGAATCAGTGAAGATCTAGCTAGAATATCAAAAAACCTCACTAAGCAAATAATATATCTGTTCCTGTGAATGATGAGAACAAGACTTCCATTCAAAATACAACTTTGAATATCCCTTTATTTTATAACAATCAGTCATGTATTTCTTCAAGGCTCAGCTAGTATATCAAATCAAAAGTCTGTCTTCTCCACATCGTATTTTCATTAAAGAGTTACAGTTCCCAAAGTAATGAAAACAAGAGTATACCGCATCTAACAACTTATCTTTTACCATATGCATTTCAAAACACACAACTTATTATTTGTTCATGTTATTACATTAATAAAGAAGTGGGGAATTTATTTTTCAGTCTGATAAATTATAGGAAGAAAATGCGATGATAATGTAATTTCTTTGGGGATGACAGTACTGGAAAATTGTCATTCATTGCAGATGACTGTCATTCATCATTAAGGACATTTGTGAAGTGCAGGCAAAAAGGGATCTGGGAAATGGTCATGAAAGGTATCCATCACTGTCAAAGCTAACCAGAATACTCCATGGGCAGTAGCTTGACCTGTCTATTTTTGTCTTTGCAAGCAGATTCAAAGGCAGTAAAACTTCCTGTTGTCAAAGTAGTCAAATGAATTTTCAAAACCCCCTAGAGCAAACAGCTGGGTTATTGAGAAGATCACAGGATGCTGCTATTTGATTTGTAAAATAACTTGGACTTGAGAGCTGTTTTGACAAAGCATGGATCTGAGCACAAGCAGGGGTATTGTCTATCCCTTACTGGTACTGAGGTACTCGAGATGTCAGGATTGTGTAGAAACCAAAATGTCTTGTCTCCCAAACCAGGAAGAATAGTGGAGCAATGTGTGTGCTCCTTCTTAAATGAAACTACAAAAAAAAAAAAAAAAAAATCAGTAATGGGTTTAGGCTGATGACCAATGCCAAAACCAGGCAAGACACATTATGTCAGCAAAATATGGCAGTATCTCACTGAAGTTGGAGACTTGATAATTTCTAGTTATGTTTTACAATGTCTTATTGTACTGATTCTGGCCAGAATGGAGTTAATTTTCTTCACAGCAGCCTTTTGGGTGCTGTGCTTTGGATTAGTGACTAACATAGTATTGATAACACACCAGTGTTTTGGCTATTGCTGAACAGTACTTACAGTGTCATGGTTTTCTCTTTTTCCCATTCTGCTCTGCCTCCCTTTGGTGAGGGTGAGCAAGAATCTGGGAGGGTACTTGACATGGACATCTGATCCAAACTGAACAGAGTTATTCAATGTGTCATGCTTACCAATAAAACCTGAGGGGAGTGGTTTTTTTGACAAGGTAGCCATTGCTATCAAGCTGGCTGTGCATCTGGGATGCTTGTGGGAGTTGGTGAGTGAATGCCTTTGCATTGCTTGGATTTTTGGTATGGTTTGTGTTTCTTTTATTTTTCCTTTACTTCTTAAACTGTCTTTATCCCGACCTACAAGTTTTCTTGCTTTCTCTCTTCCTATTCTCTCCTGCTGGAGCAGGGGGAGTTTGAGCAAGCAGCTGTGTGATGCTTAGCTGCTGGCCAGGGTCAACACACTACGATAATGTAAAATAAACTCAGAATTATTTGACCCTTTCTAAATGCAAATATTACAGGTAAGTAGCAGTCCATTCATTAAAATTAATGTAGCAATTGTAATAATTTCAATATTGGTACCTTCAAAGATACAAAGCACACCATGTAATTTCTGCTGGTTTAAGATTCCTTTGTGAAAGGTTTACCCATAATTTTTAGCTTTATTCCAAAGGAAAAAAAAAAAAAAGGAATAAAACTCAACTTTTGGTTAGAACAGTTAATATTTTCTTTTCAAGTCAGGAATGCCTATATATACAGGTGTAATACATGCATATATTATAATACAGAAGTGCATAGTTAATTTCAACACAGCTGGGGCACATAATTGATGGTTATTGTTTTGTAGATGTTTACAGAGCATGCAGAAAAAAGGTTAGACTGAGCTTGCAATGACTGCATAACAAGATCACTGGAGCCAAATAGCTTTGAGAAAGTGGAGAAACCAGCTCCATGGAGTCCAATAAAATTATCATAAACTACAGCAGGCAGTGTAGGTGCACGAATAATCAGGACAGCTAAGAGCAAGTCTAAGAGGAGACTAGTTAACCATGGATAACAAAATATTCTGAGCATATGCAAAAGCAGGCAATAGGCTAGAAAGCGGGCGCATTGGATCATTAAGGGGCCAATACTGCAGAATTAAGTTATTCAGATACTTTGCTGAAGAGACTAATTAATTTTGTACCATTCTACATCTTAGGAATATTTGGGAGATACCAACTTTGGATCTAATTTTTTTTTTTCTAGCAATAAAATAGAGTTGGAACCTTAGATATAGTGAAACTAGACTGTGGTAAATTAACAGTTGGAGTTAGTCTACCCGTGGAAGTATGCTCCCTCTCCTGGTGCACTTGACACAAGCCTGGGGCCTTTGTAAAAAATATGCTACAGTAAAAGATGTTATTGAGTTATGCACCTTGGTAACAAGTAGAATTTGATGTCCATTGATATGCAGTCAAGTGGTTTCTTCTGTTCTTAGAAAGGAACTGTTAATGCACTATGACAAATTTGAGTTCCCTGTAATTACAAAATAAGGGTTAAGACCAGGGTATGTATTATGTTTGAAGTTGTATCACAATGTCACTTTTCAAGAGGAACTCCCTTCTTTCTGAAAAATTAACACCAGTGGTTAGCCTGATGTAACACTAATGTGACTTTTCCGACAACTCTAGTAATATTTTCTTCGTAGTTTAAATAGTGAAATCCTTTTTGGTTTATGCTCTCTCTGTTGCTCAGTAGTAGTTTTCCAAAGATAGCATTTATTTCTCATGTTTAAGATGAACAGATTATTTTTATTCCTCATAATATGGGGCCTATGTGTTGGAAATTTTGACTCTTAGATAATTAATGCAAAGTTACATATATGCTGTCAGAAAAGACTTGTTAAGAGCTACTCTTTAGGTTTTATATACAAAGTAAATTCTTGTGGTTCCTTGCTTTGTTTTAGCTTACGGGTGGAGTATATATTTCACAAATTTATTTTTTTCCCAGGTATTCCCGTCTGTTCATATATTTATATAGTTTTATAGATTAAGATAACGTGTATGTACACACGTACACAAATACTTTAAAACGTAGCTTTGCTTAGTTAATGCTGTTGCACCAGCAAATACAGATATTTTAACTTAAATTATATAAGTAATTTAATGTAAATAGTAAATTTTTTGAAGAAATGCTTTTCAAGACTTTTCAATCTGAAATGGAACATGGCATAGTTAAGGGGCATCACAGAGCCTGCTTAATATCTTGCTTCATCTAATGAGTAAATACCATGCATATGTAGGTATGGTACACAAGTTGTGCCAACAAGGCTGTATTTGGGGTTGATACTGCCACATGAAACTAGATTTTCATGTGTCCAATACCTTCTCAAAAGTATATCCTTCGGTGAAATTGTTGTATTTGCTCAGTCACTAAAACATTTATTTTCTGTTACAAAAGCCCACAAAGACACTACCAATAGTCACATATCTGACAATTCCAACACGTTTTCAGGTTTATAATTTTTTAATTTCTCAAAGCTAACAAAAAACCCTTGTTTTAGCACTTACAGGAACAATATCCAAAGTAAATTCCGTATGAAATGAGCTCACTGAGCAGTAAGCACTGAAGTTTGCACTTCTTTTTCTTGATTGTTCATGCAATGAACTTATATAGGTAACAAGGTGACACCTTGATAAGATTTGTATATTACACTGATGACAGTTAATTCCTCCTCTGAATTATATGTAGGACTTTATGATGTGTGGACTCCTATATACAGGTGGAATTTTATATCCATATAATTTATTATCCTTCTATCTGTTTCTTGATCTATTTTGCACTTTATCTAGTATTATTTATCTAGGTTATATTCATTGGAGGTATTAGAAAATATGGAACAGTTGGTTCTGTTAATCAGGATCCTTGTAGCTGTTTAATACCACTATGTATAAGATACCAGAATGCCTGAGGAAAGAGATTATCTGTCAACTACATTTTTCAATTGATTGCTATAGCTGTAGGTGTGAATAAAACATGCTTCGTGCAGAACTCAGTCATCTCTCAGTTTTGAATTGTTTCTCTGCACAAACGCCAGTATGATTTTATTACTAATAGAATAACTCCAGCAGAGATGGTGTCTAAAAATACTCTTGATTATGGAAATTGCAATATTTTAGACCAAGTATTTTTTTCATATTAAGATAATACTTGGACAAATTATAAAAGTTGAAGTGGCTAAGAACGTCCTTATCTGTCAGGGTGAAATCTTGGCCCTGCTAAGGAGGTCTATTCCATTTGTTGTCTGAGTTTTCTCTGAGCAATTCCAGGAGGCTTGTAACAGGGTGCTTTAAATAGTGCCTCCAAAGGCTACTCACTGCAAACTGAGCAGCTGCATAATGAAAGTTATCTGCAGTACAAAAGTGGACAGCTGCAATATAGAAGTCCCCTTTCTGGGAATCAAGTTACCTTTGGTACTTGAGAACACCTGATTTGAATATATAGTTCCTTCAGATGTTGCTACATTTCATTTGCTTAGTATCAAAATGCTGATATTTAGCATTAAGTCTCATACTTAGTGTTAAGTGCTGTGGTAGAGAGAACATTCAGGTTATACTGCTGTCCTGCTCTTTCACCAAATTTTCCACCAGATAGAAAAAAGTACTGTGGGTTGTAGCCTTATGATCTACAATGGATTAAAACTTTGGCAATACTGACAGACTGTACTTCTCCTCTGCTTTTCTGTACCTTTAAAGACTACAGACAGAAGGTGCAAATAGGCTTCCATTTTATAGACACCATTCTGTACCTGGTTTTCAACTGTTCCTTTTCTTGTCCCCTCCTTCATGTGACAATTCATTGCAGATGTATCACTGCAGAGGAAGTAGTGGTACAGTAAAAGCATACCTATATGGAAAATTATCTCCTGGAATTTGAAGTTAACATATTTGTTAATCTTGCAAGTTAATTATGCAGAAACTCAGAATCAGAGAATTAGTACTCCCAAAGTTACAGTAATTTTCCTTTTCAGGGTGTGATAGGATTGCATCCACCTGGCTGAATATTTGTCTATAACTTGTTTGCAAAGAACATGCCTATCTCATTATGATGAAGGTGCCCTGGTCACTGTACAGTTCACTACACAAAGCTAAAAAACGCAAACTTGGTGCTTAATTCCAACCTCTTTTTCAGTATGGTTGAAGCTGGCAGCGATCCTAACTAGAATGTAGAAAAGAGATATACATCAGGGTAAAGCAAAAGAAAACATGGAAATGTAACTACAGAGGTTGTATTAGCCATGGAAAGCTGCAGCTGTAGAAAGAAATGAAAGCCTATATTTATAAATTATGAGAACAGTGCATTCAGCAATGTGTCATTCTCCTCTGTCAGGACCAGTCTAGTTTAGATGGCCATTCATCAAGTTAGCTTGACTGTCAGTGTAACAGTCTTTTTTGGTTCTCTTTGGGGTCTGTGGGGTAATGGATAGGAAGGCAGCAGTATTGTTTCTCATTTCTTTATGCTTCTGCACTATTTATGTGCTTGTGACTAGGGAAGGAAACTGACAATTGTGTACTAGAAAATTAATTCTCTTCACTGAACATTATGACAGTGCTTGTACATTCACTAAAAATGTTTAATTCCAAACTAAGTATGTACTCATTCAAGTTTCTGTTATGGCTACATGCCTACCCATCTTCACACTAGTAAAAACAACTGGTGTTTTGACATTAGCTAACACTTCAGCAGCAACTAGAGTGTTGGTTGCTTTTTTTTTCCTAACTGTTGTGGTGTCTATTATCGTTCATTATACTAGCAGCGGTACCTTGGAAACCCTATCTAAAGCCAAGCCCTGTTGTTCCAGACACCCTATGGACTAAGAGTAAGGATTAAAAAAAAAAAAAAAAGATTCTCACTACCTTAAAACTAGCTTGCAGTCTAGTTTTAAGGCTGCATGCAATGAGTAGATAAAACAGAAAAATAGGTTTGGGAAGGTAAGATTATAAATCAGGTTCATAAATTAAAAGCAGAGGTCTCAGTTCACTGACTTTCTATCTACTACATTTACTTGCAAAATGCAGTTTGGGCTCTTATGCTTCCCCAAATTTCCCTTTAAAACAGAGAGTGGCCGTGATGCACATCTGTTCTGAAATTCTTATCTATTACGACACAGGAGATGCTATTGCATGGTGTTGCTTTTATATTTTAGAGGGTTTTCTGTTATTTTGAGATGAGTGATGAGAAAACTTAATGGATTTTTGCAGTGGTATGAGATTGGGTACTGCATTAAATAGAAGGGTAGAAGAGACAGGAAATGCTGTGTGTATTTCATTAATAGTTATATGTGAATTCAAGAAACTGGCTTACCTTCTTTGTATCTTGTATGGGCATTACAGATAGCTAAATTAATACTGCATGTGATAGAATTATGTCTACTATAAATAGTCATGGATGTCAGTGAAAATATAAAGGAAGGGAAAATTTGGATCTAATTTTTTATTTTCTATCTAATTTGTGTAACTACTAAGAAATACTTGTTTTGGATTCAGCGGTGTTCCCCTATTTGCTTGCATAACACAGGTAATTTACAGGATCATAGAATAATTTAGGTTGGAAAAGACCTTTAAGATCATTGAGTATAACCACTAACTCTACTATACCAAGTCCACCAGTAAGCCATATTCCTGAGCACAACATCTGTATGGTTTTTAAACATATCCAGGGATAGTGACTCAACCATCTCCCCTGGGCATCCTGTTCCAATGCATGACAACACTTTCAGTGAAAAATTGTTTCCTAATGTCCAGTTTAAACCTCCCCTAGTGCAGCTTGAGGCCATTCCCTCTTGTTCTAAATTGCTCTAATTGTGTGTTATACATTTGGAAAAAACCCCAAGTTCTTGAACTTAAAGGATGATATTCATAATGTGGATGAGGATATGGCAGGTTTGGAAAGAATGAGTAAACATGTTGAATTGGACTCTTTCTCACACTAAAAATTTCCTGTTCTGACTGTTTTGTAGATCTTTGCAGCAGCATATTCTGATGCTGTGCTATTGTAGGACTAGGTTGATTCAAATGGATTTCCCTAGTAATCTGTACAAAAGTTGAAGAGGTGGGGGGTTGGAATAAATATTTTTGGGGTAATCATTTGCTGCAGAGATGTCTGCAGTTTTGAAGTTGTGATCCCCTTTCACTTCTAACTGCTTAGCCTGTATCAGCAAAGGCAATACATCCATTTAATGAGCTGTTGGGTATCTATTCTATTCCATTCTTTACTCTGATAACTAAAATGTATGCTATTTTGCTGGGTTATTCAGTACCCAAAAATTAATCCTGGTTTTAATTATTTCTGAGTTTGATAGTTAACCATTGAAAGTTATCTGGTGGAAGATAGGGTGAAGATCCATCAGTGTGTGAGGAGTATTTTTGATTGGTGTTTAAAGTGCTTGTATCAGTCAGATTCCATGTGAAACCATGACTGGAAAATTCCTCATTTTAACCATACTTCCTCAACCATCAAAAAAACCCAAACAAACAAAAAACACAAAAAACCCCAAACCAAAACAAACACCCCCCCCCCCCCCCCCCCCCCCCCCCCACTAATTTTTTTTTTTAAAATATTTTCTTGTGTTTTTTTTTTTTGTGTTTTTTTTTTTTATTTT
>JANIJG010165444.1:0-11754 GCA_024611175.1 Megaceryle torquata
TTTGTTTTGTATTGTTTTGTTTTTTCCTTTGGTATGGTTTCAGTTGTTTGTTTGTTTTTATGTGGACTATGTTTTACTGGGGAAGAGTATTCACCAATAGAATCCTATAATGATCTGTAACCAAGCCCATGCTGTTCAACATATTTACAGGCAGTCTGGAAAGGGTGAAATAGTCAGGTGACAAGATTTCCTGATTTAATTTCAGGAGTCAGTTCATGGCACCACGGTAGACAGGTCAATTAAAACATCAGGAATCAAAACCCCAAATTAACTGTTAAGAATACTTCAGAAACAATACAAATATGACATTATGAAAATCACCTTTGACAGACATTATTTTACCTGATGTAAAACAGGCTTAATGTAAGTAGAAATACAGTCCTCACTTGAAAACACAGGTTTTCACTATTAAAAAAAAACAAAACAAAAAACCAACTCAACTTACTTTCCTGTGTAAGTAATTCTAGGGGTAGATATTAAAAAACGAACAGACAAAACCCCCAAACAAGTTCCTAATCTGATCAGGACCTCTTCAAACAGAAATTGCTATTCTTTGCCTGTGTGAAAAACTCCAAAAATATAACTCTGCTACTCAAGTGTTATTGTATGGCAAGAAGCAAATGGCTGCTGCTCAAAGATTTAAAGTAAGAATTAAAGAATTTTGACTGTATAAAATACCTTATGTGGGTTTTTTGGGGTTTTTTTGGTTCTTATAAAGGAAATAATCCAGGATGTGTAGCCATGAGAACTGGGACTGCAGCTGGATTATGGGATGTTCTTGACTGTGAGACAAAGCAAAAATATATCTGTAAGCAGTGGGCAAAGAGTGCAACAGCTCCACCTATTCCAACTACTGCTCCAGTCCCCACGTGCCCTGAAGGCTGGGTATCACACCAACATAGTAGTTACTGTTTTAAAGTAAGTGCCTTTACAATTAAAAAAAGAAGAAAGGCTTTGAACTGGTTGGATTTTTTTGTTTGATTTTTTGGGGGGGGGGGGGGAGAAGTGACATCTTTATTTTGCAATATCTGAGATTGGATTATAGCAAAAAACCTCCAAACAAACAAAGCATCCCAACACATCTCAGGGAATTATGCATAAGAGGGGAGAAACTATAGAATAAAGATGAGGTTGAAGGGTCTGGGTACAAGGGAAGGTAGAAGGACACAGGAAAGAAAATGAAGTTTGTGCCCCAGGGGTTGAATGAATTGGAGAAGAAAATGTAAGAAGAGGAACATAAATATCAAGTCCCTAGAAAGACATAAAGAAAAGTGGAAAAAAGAAGAAACAATAAACAATTTAATATTTGCAAAGTTATTGAGAGAACACTGTCACAATGCTCTTCTTTATTATGAGGGTGGTGGAAGACTGGAACAGGTTGCCCAGGGAGGTGGTGGAGGCCCCGTCCCTGGAGGCATTCAAGGTCAGGCTTGATGAGGCTCTGAGCAACCTGATCTAGCTGTGGATGTCCTTTCTTACTTCAGGGAGTTGGACTAGATGACCTTTAGAGGTGTGTGAGAATTTTGGGAACAAAGTAGGGAAACAGTGAAGTGTATCCATATGCAGCACAATGCCTAAGGCTGGACCTTGCTGAGATAAGCATGTTATGGACCAAAATAAAGCATAAGAAATAATCTTCTTAACCTTAATTAAACCAATGTTTATGAAGGACATTTTTTTAGAGACCTTCTGATGCAAAGCTACAGATAACTCATATTTGAAGTACAATCAGTTATGTCTGAGCAGGCATACAAAAGGACTTTGAACAGGAAGTGAGGGTAATGTGCAAGCATTGATTTGGGATGATGCAGAATAGAAATGTGCTAAGCAAGTGTGATATGTTAATATTTCTTATCACTTTATTGAATTAATGAGTTCCTCTCTCTTTATTATGTGATTTTTTTTTTTCCCCCACTTCCTTCAAACTCAGTCGGAATGTTCTTTACTGGGACTCCTTTATCCCCAGATCATCATTTTCAGCTTCAGTCAAACTTGAGCTTTTTCTCTGTTAAACTATTGAAATGTTAGACCATTAATGGCCTTTAAAGACTTCAAGGAGGCCTATTAGAAAGATGAGGACAGTCTTTTTAGGAGGGCCTGTTATCACAGGATAATGGATAATGGTATTAAACTAAAAGAGGGTAGATTGAAACTAGATATAAGGAAGTAATTTGTTACAGTGAGGGTGGTGAAACACTGGAACAGGTTCCCAGAGAGCTGGTAGATGTCCTGTCCTTTGAAACATTGAAGGTCAGGTTGGACATGGCTCTGTGCAGCCTGATGTAGTTGAAGATGTCTCTGCCCACTACACAGGGGTTGGACTAGATGACCTTTAAAGGTACCTTCAGAGCATTCTATGATTCTACACTGCAAATGTAAAGTGAGAGTTGTAAACCACTGTGAGGTCACACTTTTGCTCATACATTCAGACTCCTCCTAGACCACCTTTCCTCTACATCAAAACCACTCTCCTTTCCCTTCATCTAGAAGGTAGCCTGGGCCCTCCTGCAGGTAAAACAAGTTAAAGGGAATTGTGTTTCCTTCTAGAAATTTCCTGCCTATGAAACCACTAGGCTAAATAGCTAGACTGCTCTAGTGCAAAAATTTTATGAACAAAGTAATTAATGATATTTCTCTTACGGACTTTTATTTGACTTCTACGAAAACTCATTTATCGGTGAGTGAGTCTATGATTCTATATTTTCTTATAACATATATTATGTTTTAAAGAAATTTCTCATTAGTGTTTTTACAGATCAAATAATAAAAAGAAATCATGGCTTGAAGCTCGAGATTTTTGTAGACAAATAGGAGGGGATCTGGTCACCATTAACAGTAAAGAGGAGATACAGTTACTAAAAAAAGTAATGTTGTGAGTATCTGCTGTATGTTTGTCTTACCAGGTCTATGAGATATTTCATATGAACTGCTATGAATAATCTTAGATGATTTCTGAAACATATGGGTTCCTCAAAAGCCAAAAAACCTGTGATACTTTGAAATTTTAGCTACCCATGAATATTTTTAACTGTTTAGTAAAAAAAAAAAGTTGTTTATATCTAGGCAATTAAAAAATTTCTGTATCATGATTACTAAATATAATTTAGAAAAAGATGGATTTGCAGGGTGGTGGTGGTATTTTCAGTAGGGTAGAAAACATGACCAATATATTTATTTTTTACTCACCCTGAAATATTCAATGCTGAGACCATTTTCTAAATTTGTGAAGACCTTTCCTAGGAAAACAGAACATAGAGAAAATACAGGATTAATACTACTAAGTTTGATAAATAAGCCATTGTCACTGAGCCATAGGAATATTAGATATTTCTATGAAGAACGTATGCATCTGTATGCTCTCCACCAAAGGTAATAGGGTAATTATTGCAACTTCACTGCACTTGATAATGTGCTCTAGGAAGTTTAATAATGTGTTTCTGGATGTTTTTTGTGTTGATGTTTACATACTGCTCTGCTTTGTCAGTGCCACTGAGTGTAGCTTTCAAAAAGTTTGGCTCGGCATATTTTCTTTGAATCCAGATGAAGGATTTGCCTGGAGTGATGGCTCTCCAGTGAGTATTTTAATTTTTCATCATATGTTTGCTTAAGATGTTTTGAGGTTTGTACATGTACTTTTGGGGTTTTACTGTTGTCTTTATCAAAGAAAACACTAAATTTGCAAACATTCACAAGGCTATTAACCTTTATTATCGTGTGTAAAATCACAGCAACACATTTAAATACAGGGAAATCATCTATATCTCATCAGGATCTGTAGCTTTCTACACAGCACTCCAACGTATTTTATTTTCCAAGGTTATAATATGAACACATAACATCAGATCATAAGAATTCACTATATTTGATCTTGTATCCTGTGTTTGGCAGTAGCCAGAAGCATCTTAAGAGCTAATCATACAAGCTAAGCAAGCATATTTTACAGTATACTCCTGCATCCCCCAGTAAGTGATGTCTCTGTCTTTCAGAAATGGAGCTCTGATCTGTAACCTTAATTTATTTATTTCTGCGAATTTATCCAGTCATCTCTTGAGCTATATATATTGACATATGTATGAAAAATTCCTGCAGGATTCCATTGCTTATTACCCTCATTTACTCTTACTCTCATATTTTTTTACCCCAAGCAAGGACCTTTCCTCTGATCCTGTTGTATGATAGTTTCCATAAAAGTTTTGGGAAGCAATCTTATCTAGAACTTTTTGAAAATGCCAAGTAGTTATATCAAATAGTTCTCCCTTCCCATTTGGATATTAATTTCTTCAGAGGTAACTCCACTAAGTTTGTGGGACATGACTTCTCTCTCAAAAGCCGCACTTCCTTCCTCATCAACCACAGGAAGATGTGAATGCTGAACTGATATATGATATGGTCACTGCCATCAGACGGCTGTTGTGAAACATAATTCTGAACCAGGGCATAGACAATGAAGTGAAAACAACCTTTTCTGCATGTAATTAGAATGAGTGGAATGGTAGCGAAGTTCATGGCTAGGTGAAGTTCAACAGCAACAAGTTCATTTGCCTACTTTCTATTCTGGCTTCAACTATGGCTTGGGGCACAAACAGGAGGAAAAGTCTTCCATGGCAAGACAGCCTGATCTTCTGATCATTGACATCATTGCCTCACTGTAAAAACTTGTATACCTATTGTTTTCCCTACATTTGCACCTTGTTTTAGTGAGAGAGAATCTTTCAGGCAAAACCAGTTTGTTTCTGTTTGCCAATGGAAAGTACAACTACTGAAAGTACAGCTACTGAGAGAGTAACAAAGATGATTTCTTCTATAGGTTAGGTACACAAGCTGGGATGCCAGTACAAGAAATTCAGGAGGACACAAGTTCTGTGGTGTACTCAACGGTGGGACTTTAGAACGATGGTTTCTTTCAGTCTGTGAAGTACAGCTTGACTGGGTTTGTCAAATAAAAAAAGGTAGATTTATTCTTCTCTTTAAGCAAGAAGTTTAATAACTTTATAAGTAGTTACTTTCTAATATAAGTTCTTGGAGAAAGACAAAAATTTGAAGAATTACTTTTTCCAAATACAAGTCAAGAACATTGGGTGATAAAGGCCAGAATTTTTCAATGATAGATGATGAGAAGAAATTAGTTTATTTCTTCAAGTAAATTAGGATGCATAAGCAAGCCATGTTTGCAAGGGTTCTGTAGATTGCAAACTTTTTAATATTATGAAGTTTTTGCTTGTATTTTTGTAATGCAGGAAGTAAGGAGTTGTGAATTCCTTACAATAATAGTTTTCACAGTAATACAGGTAAAACTATAAACCAAATGCAACATGTTTGTACACCAAAGATTTAGTGGTTGTCCAAGTTCTCCTTTAACATTATTCAGGATTCAGCCACTTTTGGAAAAGCAATGGTGGCATTTCTTGTTCTATCGGAACCAGAAACAACTCACAGTCAGAATATATAGTTGTATTTCATTTTGTTTATGAGTATTTGGGACTAAGAGACTTTTCTGATAGAATTAAAGTAAATCTAGGAAGTTTTCTCCCTCTTGACAGGAAGACCCCTCTGGACGATTATGGAATGTTTACTGATGGATCAATAAAGGGGCTGTAAAACCAAAGCTGAAAGTGCTTCAGAGAAATCTGCTGTGACTTACAGACTGGAAGAGCAATTTTCCTTTATGTTGCTCTGTGCAGGACTGTGATCCAGCCGAAGCTATGACAGCTGATGTGAAGCACAGTTTATGATACAAAATTATAAGTAGATGGTCATGAATATTGCATAATGAGTAGCTGAAGTGTGTAGTTAAGTCTGCTTTCTAGTCAATGGCAAAGGAGTGCCAAATTGTGCTTTGCTCCTCACTCTTGCAGTCAGTCACAAGCTACATCATAAAACACACCAGAGAGATGGCTTATGCCTTCTATCCTCTTGTTTTGCAGGAGTACCATTAAAATCTGAACCAACTGACACATATGGTAGGTTTTTGCATACGTTTATTCATCTTGTTAATTATTTTTTTTTCAAAAATTTTATTCTAAACAGAACTTTAGTGTTCTGCAGATACAGAATTTAAGGCTATCCTTTTTATCTTCCAGAATATAAAACCACTGTGGATGGATGGGTCATATATGAAGATAAGCTATACTACATAAACAAAGACTATGTCTCCATGGAAAAAGCCCAAGAGTTTTGCAGGATGAATTCTGCAGACCTGGCTGTTGTTAATAGTAATAGTGAGAGAAGGTTCCTACAGAGAGCACTAAAACAAAATGTAAGAATCATTATAAACAGACAGTTTAAAGTAGAAATGCTTTTGATAGCCTGCTTGCAAAACTTGAATTGCTTCAGTGGTAGAGCCATCAGCATTTTCACTATCCACCTGAGATGACATCTATGAATTTTCCTCCAAAGGTGGAGGGGGACTTTGGGCCCATGGAATTTGGTCACCTGCTGTGCTGATGTGGTGAGGCAGGCTGGTGGGAAGAGCAATGTGGGAAACTGCGCTGGCTTGGGAACTAGGTGGTGTGAGAAGACTTGAGGTAAACATTAGTCCTGCAGCAAATGAAGAACACACATCAGTTTCTGACTCAAGAACTTCTTCTCTCCTACAACACCCTAAGGGTCTTCAGTGTTGCAGGACTCAGGTCTGATGCTCCAGATAAAAACATGGCTTCTGCACCTGAGTGTGTAAACATATCACTTCGCTTAACTGTAAGCATGGGTTTATGGCTGTCAACCTCAGTGACTGCTCTGTGAAACTGAACAATGACTCATCCATTTCTGCTTGTTTTATTGCCAAGATTTTTTTTTTTTTTTTCCTTTTTAAATTGAAATACTATCTTCCTATTTTAGGAGAAACCCTGGAGCTCATCAAGCGGATACTTCATTGGTCTAAAAGTGAGTCTTGATAAAAAGTTTAGGTAAGTTAAGATGATCACTGCAGCTCTTTAATGTAAAAACAAATACAGCTTTTTATGTAACTGGAGATACAAAATGTGTTGTTTTGAAGGACTGAAGGTGATTTACATAATGAGATAAAGCAGAATGGAATAGTGCTAGAATAGTCCAAAACCTGATAGTTTTCCCCAAAAGAAAATAGGAAATTAACATTTTTTTGAGTAAACACTCAAACCTTGGCAGCTGTACTCTCCATATAAACTTTCTCAACTTTCTTTCAAAGACTTGTCCCATAAATTGGAGTGATGCTTTACTATGCTTGATCTTATACCTATAAACTCACACACTTAAAATATACTCCATACCCTAGAGCCTGGCTTTCTTATGCTTTTTGGTCATATGCCATAGGTATATATCATAGTTTCAGAGAGGTCCTCCAGAGTTAGAAAGATGTGGACAATAAGTACAAAAGACTATGCTTCTAATCTTGACCTGAAACAGGTTTAAAGGAGATTGGAATTTAACCTTTCTACTTTAATGCTGCTGAGTGTCTGTAAATCACTAACCTTGGAAAGGGCAGAGCAGGAGTGGGGAGAAATGATGCTAGTGACTGAGTCAGTGCATTTAGGACACAAATTAGGGAGACAGGTCATTGCTTGGGTCCAGTGAACATCTCCTTCTGTTTAGATCAAGTGTATCAGCAGCAGCAAGAGAGGGATGAAGGAGCTGAACTTGTTTCCCATCTAAGGCTTAGTGACCTAAATTCTGAAATACTGATTAAAATGCAGCATCAGCTTCTTCTTCCTTCAATAGCAATGTACTAAAATAAAAAGCATGTAAGCATGAAGAAAAAATGTCACTTTTTACACTTCAGAACAGGTAGTTTTAAAGCTGACAGAATGTCCATTAGTTTTAAAGCACAAGACTTAATAGAAATAACCTATGGAGATATTTCTGTTCTGGGTAAAATACACAGAGAAGTATTCTTGTCCTTATTTGCATCTATGACAACATCAGTAATGCTTAGACTGAGAAGCATCATATTAACTAGGTGATTTGATTAAATCAGTTAAGTTAAACTTTTAATATTCTTCTTTATTACATATTATGGCTAACTGAAAATAGTTTCTATAATGATCCCTCCTGCTTGTCAATGGAATGTATGCTTGGTGGGGTTTTTTGTTTGTTTTGGTTTGTTTGTTTGTGGTTTTTGTTTTGTTTTGTTTGTTATTATGCAACCAGAAATATTTTACATAAATTTATTCAAATGAGAATAATCAGGTAAGAAGAAAATCTATAACAGTCCTTCCAGTTTTAGGCACTTCCCAATAATGCTTATGGGCCTTCTTAATTGTGAGATGTTAATTAGCATTCTGATCTCATAATTGAAGTGTATTGATTAATAACTCTTTCAATATATTTTCTTTAAGCTGGGTAGATGGGACTCCAGTAACCTATGTGGCCTGGGCTCCCAATGAACCCAACTTTGCAAATAATGAGGAAAATTGTGTGGTAATGTTGTCAGAGCATGGTAAGTAACAAGGTTAAACTGTTAGATTTTACATGTCTCTGTTTGGATTATAACAGATGCTGTGAAAATTCTATTGTTAGCTGTCATGCAGTTTTTATGGCTATTTTTTGTAATTTATTTCCTGTGACAAGCCAACAAGATGTAGTAACAAGATGTGTAACCACCAGTCTATGTCTTTATAACAGAGAGACTGCATACCATGTGTAATTTAATGCAGATATCTCCATCTGGATTTATAAGATTGATATTGCACTTTTATACAGGTCTTTTCACTATTTCTCTAAGTAAAAAGTTGAGTGAACTTAAGAAAACATTTATGACAGCTACAGGAAATTGGGGGGTTGATAGTACAAGCCAATGAGAGAGACAAATAACATCTAATGACCTAAGACTATCTTACATTCTTTTAAGTATTCTTAAATGTAAATATCTTGCAAATCCTAGAGCTAATTGTCCTCTTAGTTGTATTTCTGTAAGTTAGCTGAGGCTAATGGGAATTCAGTAATACATGTATAAGGAAATCAATTTCTCAGTTTATGTTTTATAAAGAATTCACTCAGCAATCCCATCTGAAATTCTGCCTTTATATGAAGACAGAAGGAACAAGATTCACTTTTTGAAGCACAGGCTTGTGGTCTGATTGAGATGCACCCCTTCTTCTTTAGTTGTTGATCCAGAAATGTGCAGCTATCCCACCAGTGCCCGCCACATCTACCAGCTCTGCATAGATGGCTCAGCTTTCCTGACCTTGTGTCAGATGATGCTAGAAGTTTATGTGTGGGCAACTTAACTGGACCATAAGGGAAACATTAGGCTTAAGCCGACAACAAAATGTAGCTAATGTGAACTAAACCTCTGAACTCTCATTACTGTCAAATGGAGACCTTGCCTGCACAGCCACTGCTGCCTGAAGAGCAATTCCATTTACTCTAGTGCAGTATTCAGTTGCCTACACGTGGGTGACTATAGCCACCTGTGATGTCCTACAGTTCGCTCACCTCACTGTAAGTTTCCCCAGAGATAGTGCTGTATCTGTCAGATCTCTGCAGGTACCTTGCATGGCCACTCAAGCAGTGCTAAGCACCTCTGTTTAGACAAATGAATCCTGCTCTAGCTCTTTATTGACTATAATAGTGGCTTAGAAACCTAGTGTATATCTTGACAGCTGAAATGAGGTGTTTTAATTTGCAAACTGATTCTCTAGATAGCAATATATTAACTTGAGATGTTGGCCCCAGGACATGGCACATATTTCAAAACATACATTTGGACACTATACTGTGCCCTTAGATGGGTCCAGTGTTTCCTATCTCATCCATGTCTGATCCTTTTTCTTTTCAAATTCGCATGATGGCAAATTTCCCCTGCTGCCCGCAATGCAATGGTGCTGTAGGTTGAACAAATCAAACCCAGGTAGGCAGGTTTCTCTGTGGAGAGACCTGGATGAGGAGCAGGAGGGTCAGGTAGTTCAAAGTGAACACAAGGGTTTATAGCTGTGCTACTATTAGAGCTTCAGTTGGTTCATTCAAAGCTGCCATGGTTACTTTGCCGGCAGAACAAGCTGCAGCCTGAAATATGAAATAGGGACCATTGTGTTCTAGAAAATAAAATAATAAAAATGAAAATAAGTTAAAAAAAAAACCAAACAAAAGTAATGAAACCAAACCCAAAACAAACAAGAAAAAAACCCAAACAAAACAAACCACCCAAAACAAACAAACCAAACCCCAAACAAACAAAAAAAAGAAACCACACACAACTTTTTCTTTTCTTAACCTCTTTCTACCATAATTCTCCTACTCAGACTCTTTGATGGATAGGGATGGGGAGGGTGAGGAAAGTAGAATGACATTAATTGATGACCAGAGCATTTCTTATGAGTCGCTGGCCCTTTCTTCCCAGTCCTTCATTCTTTTTTCAATTGCTAGATGGTAGCTCAGTAACTAACAGTGATAAGCAGCTGAAGTCCAGAAATATTTATTAATGTAAAACAGTTGGGTGCACTTCTACTGACTTTTAAGGTCCAAATATTAGAGATTAGCCTCATTGTAACACAAAATAAGAAGTGATAAATTATTGCTACAAATACTATAACACCTTGACTTGCTTATTCAATCTAATTATTTTTAGGTTTGTGGAATGATGTAAACTGTGGTTCCTTCAATAAATTTGTATGTGAAAAACATAACAGTTCTATTAATTCAACTTTTGCTTCTCCGTTACCTCCTGGAGGATGTCCAGAAAGTTGGTTTTTCTTTAACAACAAGGTATGTCAACAAGTATCTTCAGTAAATTGTGTAAAGCAATGGAACTGAAAAAAATAACTGAAAAAAAAATTGGGTTTTATGATTATAAAATAAATCTGGAGCGTAATTATCCAGTCAGAAAATGCTGTCTGGATCGTTGAGCATTTTTGGAGGTGACTACAGACATTTAGGTTTGAAGCATTGAAGCTGCTTTTGCCAAAGGTTGTTTTGTCTGCTTTATATATATTGCACTAATATTGCATCCTCAGAATGTCAGGTCAGTGTGTCGCAGGGTATTTCATATGCTTTGGTTGGCCGAAGAGTTGTAACCACAGTCATTGGAAGCAAGACAAGACATTGTAGAGATAATTCCCTGCAGCTGTCTCACCCAAAGCCACATTTCCTTGCCTTTAAATGATCCCTTTGATACTGCAGGAAGCAGGCAGATAAAAATGTGAAAAGAGATTGCATACTTGACATCATTACACTCGGTTCAGATTACAGCATAATGCTGAATTACACCTTGTGCAATGAGAGGAGTTCCTGTATGTCCTGGGTAGACATACATACTTTCTACTCTTGAGCTCTGTCACTTATTCTAGCCATGATTTCTTTTTCAGGAGAAATGTACATCTTATGGCTAACTGATTTTTGTAACATACAAGAGTTCCCACCTTTGCTGGTTTGAATGAAGTGCTTGCTTTTTTTCCAGTGTTTCAAAATATTTGCTTCCAATATAACAAGAAACCTAACGTGGCATGCTGCACGAGATGTTTGTATCAATTTGGGAGGAAACCTGGCTACCATACCAAATGAACAAGTGCAAGGTACATATATGAGTTCTATTGAAAGAAAAAAAAATTACTCATCTCTCACTAAAGAAACTGCTATACTGTTTAAAATAGACTATGGAATTATCTGCTGAAAACTGCTGATTAGACAGGTCAGTTTACACTTCATTTTAACTGAAAAATGTGAAACAATGGCTGAAGGTGACGAATGGAAGGAAGGTGACAATTGGTGTCCCTCTGGGGTCTGTGCTGGGACCAGTGTTGTTTAATATCTTCATTAATGATATTGACAATGGCATTGAGT
>JANIJG010165445.1:0-11709 GCA_024611175.1 Megaceryle torquata
AAGCTGTGCAAGCAGAGAGTTTCCTTCCAGTAATCCAGGGAGGTATAACAAATTCAGTGGTGCAAAGGCTACAAAGGAGCTATGCATTTCAATAAAGTTACTACTCCTAGCATAGCACTATACTATTTAGAATGCCCTTTTTAAAAAGGGTCATGTACAGGAACAAAGTTTTTTGGATTGCCAAGCAATTTGTTTGACTCAAGACATAACTAAAAAAATAATTACAAAACATCACAATTCTCCTGACCAATTGCATCTCTTACTTTTGCTACTGTTTGCTGCTAATTTTTTTAGCCACTAAAAAACTAACAGTCTAAGCCAAAATATGATTAAAACTGAATAGTTTCAAAACCAATCTAAAAACTTCCTTGGTTTTGCTAGTGTTTAGAGTACAATTGCTTGTAGAGTTTCCAAACGTTGTTCGGGATTGCTAAATATATCACATTCCACTTTGGCAGGTGGTTGAGAGAGCTCATAGGGTTGACATTCCTTCTGAACGAATCTGGACAATGAATATTTGTCATTACTTATGAGCTTGCATTTTTGAAGCAGGACTAATTATACTAAAATTACAATATAAGCAAATAACTTTCATTATGGCTAAATTAATGTACAAGATAAAGAACTGCCTGTACTACTTTTTCCCATTTATCCAATGACTTAAGACTTCTTTTTTCAAGCTACCAAAACTAATAAATATGAGACTTGCCATGGGTCTGGCTGAAGCCTTCCAAAACTGATACAAGACTCAGGTATCAAAGTTCATTAATGAGTTTGTGCAGCCTGATTGCTAAAAACATGAGTACCAGGGCATGTGATCTTGAGGCTACTTCCAGCTGCCTGTAGAAGGCCTCATTGACATCCTCTTCCTGGTTTGGTGATCTGTAGTAGACACACACAACAGTTTCGCCCATATTTGCATGACCCTTAATTTTTACCCATAAGCTTCCAACATGTTCTTCATCTCCCCCCTGAGAAGAGCTCAATGCATTCCAGTTGCTCACGAACATAAAGAGCAACTCCACTGCTTCGCCTTGCTGGTCTATCTTCCCTAAAAAGTACGTAACCATCCATGACAACATTCCAGACGTGAGCTATCCCACCATGTCTCAGTAATTGAATGAGACCATGGCCCTGTGATTGAACACAGATCTCCAATTCCTCCTGCTTATTTCCCATGCTGTGTGCATTGGTGTACAAGCATTTCAGAGAGGGATTTGAGTGCATAGTTTTCTCCCTTGAGGGGTGGAAGACCTTCTGGTTCTCCAAAATGCTAGCACACTACCCCACAAATGCTGAACTGCGACACCCAGAGGCGTCTCTAGCAAGCCCAGATACATCCCCCTCCCCTTCAAGTATAGTTTAAAGCCCTGACAATCAGCCCCACAAACTCTTCTGCGAAGACTTGCTTCCCTCTTTGAGAAAGGTGTCTCCTATTTGATGCCAGTAAGCCTGGTGCTGTATACATCAGCCCATTGTCAAAAAAGCCAAAACTGTTATGGTGACACCAACTAAAGAGCCATGTATTAATAGACTGTATTCATTTGTTCCTTCTAGTGTCACTGCCTGCCACTGGAAGAAGAAAAGAAAATATAATTTGTGCACCAGATTCCCTCACCAGTTGTCCCAAGTCTCTAAAGTCTCTTTTGATTGTTCTTGGACTACTAGTCTCAGCATGCTCACCACCTACATGGAAGATAAGTAATGAGTAATAGCCTTTTTAGTGATTAGAAAACATTCCACTCACACAGTGTGCTTGTTAATTAGCTGCAAATCACCTGCTGGATGACATTTGCCATGCAGTAAGCAATTTTTCAAATTCACATTCTAGCTACTTTATTGTTCCATATGAATTTCCTCAAATCCCAGAGTCTATTTGATTCTCTTCAGCTACAAAATCTAAGAATAAATTTTAAAGATGCAATTTACACTAATCTCCTCCCCTCCAAAACCCAAAGAAATTCACAACCAAGAATGGAAACCTGAATTACATTTCAGGCCTTATTCTGTTAAGGGGTAGGGGGGAACGACAAAAAAATGCAACAAGTGTATAGCCATCACAAAGGGAAATTATGTAATATGCCAACTAATTTTAATTTCCAGCTATCTCATATTTTTCTATATTGCCTGTGTTATCTGATTTAATTTTCTACCATCATTCCACAGCCTACAGCTTCTCAGCTCACAAAGACGCACAGAAAAATCAATGAGGGAAAATTTTCAACTGAAATTTTTTTATATTTTTTTTTTCCCCACTGAACATGTAGTGCTTGCCGTCTTGGAACATGGCTCTATACCCATATGTATCTAAACCAAATCATCTACACAGAGATCCTGTATCACTATGTCCTGGGTTTGGATAGGATAGGGTTAATTTTCACCAGAAGCCGGGAGGGAGGATCTCAACCGGGATAGATAACCGAACCAGACAAGGTGTTATTCGATACCATACTGACGTCACGGCCAGTACATAAAGACAGGGGCGAGGATACCCCGGCAGAAGTTCAACCCCTGGGAGTCGGCGCGACTTCTCGGGTCGTTAGTCCTTGTTTCTTTGTGTATATTTTTCATCGTTATTTAGTAATACTGTTGCTCTTTTTATTACTTATTTTGTTGTGCTTTTGTATTAAAACCTCCTTATCTCAACCCGCAGGATTTTTGTAATTTTTCTGCCTTTCTCCTTCCCGGGAGGGGGGAGCGAAGCGGCCACGTGGCCGGCTCTAAACTAGCACACACTAATGGCTCACGGTTATTATGCTGCCTATCCTCTTTTTGTCAGTCTTAAGGTAGTCATTCGAAAGAATAATCCTTAGGATAGTAAAGATCTGCAAAATATTTTTGATACGAGAATACAAGAACTATGGTACTGGCTCTATATCTAGGTCAATATACTGATTCTGTCAGAAGCAGCTATCTAAAAAGAAGTATGAGGAACACATCGTGTACAGAAACCCTGGTAAAAATATTCCTATTAGGCAAAGCATCGTGCAAACAAGATCAAATACCTTACTTTCTTCAATCTGCTGTACTAGAGTTCTAGTACATTTCAAGTTACTTGTAAGTTTGTGTCTTGTCTCTTTTTTTTTTTTTTTCCCCCTGAACATATGATTTTAAATATGCAGCTACATTTTAACTTAATCCCCTTCAATTCCCTGAGAACAAAGAGGCATGAGGAATTTAGCATTATTGTTATTTGGAAAGTGGGCTTCTTGCATTTTAAATATTTGCAGAGGCAGAAATTAAGGGCAAGAGATATATCTCAGCTTTTCAACTCTCTGAGGAGTACTATTCCACACATAGTCTCCAGAACACTAAGTCAACAGACAATCTTATGATTTTTTTTTTTTTTTTACACAAAAATTAACTAAGGAATACCAGTATCCTGTTAGGGGCTTAAATTCACTAATGAACTCCAGTAGAACAATTTGAAAGGCTGCATAACAAACAAGGGTGAAAGCTACTTAACGGATTAAGAGCCAAGGAAGAAAGAAGCAGATACAACTAACATGAGAATTACTTCTTGAAATCAGAACCTTTCTCATTAATGGAGAATGAAACTGATGGATAACAATCAGAGACAGGGCTTCATGGGAACAGAAACACTTTGGATGTTCAGATTTATTGGACCAGGTTAGGAAATTGTCCTGACAGAGCAATGTGAGAGTGCCTTGTATAGAAAATAAATCTATGCAACAAATTAAGAAGTGCAGAAAAAAAGTGGAAAAGTGACTCAGAAAAGAAACATAATGATCTTGGACCTGCATCAGGAATGTGCAAAGTACTGACTGGCCCTACACCACTACCAAATATCTTAACTGCAGAGACAAGAACTGAACACAATACTCCAGATATGGTCTCACTAGTGCAGAATAGAGGGGGAGGAGAACCTCCCTCGACCTGTTGGCCACACTCTTCTTTATGCACCCCAGAATAGCATTGGCCTTCCTGGCCACATCCAGATCTCACTGGATGGCAGCACAGCCTTCTGGTCTGTCAGCCACTCCTCCCAGTTTAGTATCATCAGCAAACTTGCTAAGGGTACACTCCATCCAGGTCTTGCTGAAGATGTTGAATAAGACTAGACCCAGAACTGACCCCTGGGGAAGACTGCTACTTACAGGTCTCCAGCTGGACTCTGCACCACTGATCACAACCCTCTGAACTCTGTTGTTCAGCCAGTTTTCAACCCATCTCACTGTCTGCTCTTCTAACCCACACTTCCTGAGCTTACCCACAAGGATGTTATGGGAGACAGTGTCAAAAGCCTTGCTGAAGTCAAGGTAGACAACATCCACTGCTCTCCCTGCATCTACCCATTCAGTCACACGATTGTAGAAGGCTATCAGATTATTTAGACATGACTTCCCTTTAGTGTATCCATGTTGGCTACTGTTGATAACCTTCTTTTCTTCCATGTGCTAAGATATGATCTCCAGAATGAGATGCTCCATTGCCTTTCCAGGGATGGAGGTGAGGCTGACTGGTCTGTAATTCCCTGGTTCTTCCTTCTTGCCCTTTTTGAAGACTGGAGTGACATTGGCTTTCCTCCAGTCCTCAGGGACCTCACCTGATCTCCATGATCTTTCAGAAATGATGGAGAGTGGTAGAGCAACAACATCAGCCAACTCCCTCAGCACTCGTGGGTGCAGCCCATCAGGGCCCATGGATTTGTGTGTGTTCAGTTTATGCACTTGATTTCTAGCCCAATCCTCATCGACCAGTGGAGAGGCTTCCTCCTTCCAGGCTTTCACTCTTACTTCCAGGGTCTGGGAATTCCTGAGGGCTGGTCTTGACAGTGAAGACTGAAGCAAAGGCAGCATTCAGTAACTCTGCCTTCTCTGCATCCTCTGTCACCAGGGCTCCCACATCATTCGGGAGTGGGCCCACATTTTCCCTAGTCTTCCTTTTACCATTGATGTATTTGAGGAAGCCCTTCTTATTCTCCTTTACTTCCTTTGCCAGAGTTAATTCCAAGAGGGCCTCGGCCTTCCTTGTCTCATCTCTACAAACCCTGACAGTGTTCCTATAATTCTCCCAAGAGACCAGTCCCTTTTTCCACATGCTATGAACTTCATTCTTCCATTTGAGGTTTTTTTAGCAGCTCCTTGCTCATCCACGCTAGTCTCCTGTCTCCTCTACTTGATTTTTTACTCAGAGGAATGCACCTGTCTTGAGCTTGGAGGAACTAATGTTTGAATATCAACCAGCTCTCTTGGATCCCCCTACCTTCTAGAGTCAGCCCAAGGGATTCCTCCAAGCAGGTCTGTGAAAAGCACAAAGTTGGCCCTCCTCAAGTCCAGGGTTGCAATCTTACTTATTGCCTTGCTTCTTCCTTGTATGATACTAAGCTCTAACATGTCGTGATCATTACCACCAAGGCTGCCCCCAACCTTCACATCCCCTACCAGACCTTTTTTGTTAATACAAGGTCTCCTACCTCATTGGCACTTCCAACACCTGCATCAGGAAGTTATCATTGAGCCTTCTGGACTGAGTATGCCTCACTGTGTAGCCTTTCCAACAAATATCAGGGTGACTGAAGTCACCCATGATCATCAGGGCATGTAGAAGGCCTCATCAACATCTTCTTCCTGGTTTGGTGGTCTGTAGTAGACACACACAACAGTTTCACCTATATTTGTGTGCCCCTTAATTCTCAACCATAAGCTTTCAATACATTCTTCACACACACACACACACACAAGAGCTCAATGCATTCCAGTTGCTCACGAACATAAAGAGCAACTCACCTTGCCTTGCTGGTCTACTTTTTAGGAAAAGTACATAACCATCCATGACAACATTCCAGACATGTGAGCTATCCCACCATGTCTCAGTAACTGCAACGAGATCGTGGCCCTGTGACTGAACATAGATCTCCAGTTCCTCCCGCTTATTCCCCATGCTGTGTACATTGGTGTACAAGCATTTCAGAGAGGGCATTGAGTGTATAGTTTTCATCCTTGGGGGTGGAAGACCTTCTGGTTCTCCAAAATGTCAGCACGCTGCCCCACAAGTGCTGGGATACGACACCCATGGCCATGTCTAGCTAGTCTGGATACATCCCCCTCCCCCTTCAAAGCTAGGTTTAAGCCCTGTCAATCAGCCCTGCTAATTGTATGTTTGATATATATATGAAATACTGTGCACTTGTTTTGTGTATTTATGTAAATATAAATGTAACTAATCAGATCAAATAAGTGGATTTCTTAATTTTCAAGAAAAGTCTTCTTTCATCCATTCTTACATTCCGAAGAAGCACAAACCTTAAATTAAGCCACAGAAACAATGTAGTGGAACCAGGCATCACATGAAATATGTACTAACTTCATATGAAGTTAGTGTGGTCTATGATAGTGGGCTTTTCTGCAGAATCAAACCTGCCTGTCTTTAAGCATAGAAAAATGTTTCGTTCCTGAAGTTACTTTCTCAAGCTAAATCTTAAGCAGTCTTTTTTTAATTGTAGAGTTCAATGAAGGAAAACTACACCTTTTTATTAATTTTACCAGTTCAGGTAGAAGCTGAACCAAAGGTGCTTTTGGCATTATGGGACAGTTTCCTCAGTTTCACTTTTCTGAAATAGGTTTCCTATTCCTGAAGGTGTTTGAGGTACTTCTGGGTAGGGAAAACCAAGAGTTTACAGAAAACTCTTCTGTTGTGTTCTTTGGGTGTATAGTTGTAGAGTCCAGTGGTCAACTTTGCAGGATATGATTTTCTTATCTTCTCTATTGAAAGCTTTTTTTCCCTTATAAATGAAATGTATGACAGATAGAGTTTCTTTTAAACTATGTTAATCTAGTTTTCTAAGAAGCTCAGGATGGAATGATGTCATTTTGGGGACAGAGAAAGTGGTTGATATTTACAGGCTTTTTTAGTTAAACCAAACATTTTTAGAGTTTTATATGATATAATGATATGTGTTGACTTGTTGCTTGTATACATATGCATGCATTTACAAAACTGTTTTCTCTTCTAGGATCCTTCTGTTACACAAGTGACAAGAAATGTTCCTCCGGGGCTAGATGAGTACAATCCATTCTCTGATTCAAGAATAGTAAGCACATTTATAAATAATGCTGTTAATCTTTTTATGTAAGATTTATGGGATATTGGTCTCAGAATTTGAGACTGATGTAAAACATACAAATTGGGGGATGAGAGGCTGGAGAGCAGCCTCACAGAAAGAGATCTGGGGGGGTTGGGTTGACAGCAAGTTGAACATGAGTCAACAGTGTGCCCTGGCAGACAAGAGGGCGAACTGTGTCCTAGGGTGCATCAAGCACAGCATAGCTAGCTGGTCAAGGGAGGTGATTATTCCCCTCTACACTGCACTGGTACAGCCCTCCTTGAGTACTGTGTGCAGTTTTCGGCACCTCAATATAAGGAGGACATCAAATTGTGTGTTTGATGTGTGTCCATAGGAGGGTGACCAAGATGGGGAAAGGTCTCAAGGGCAAGACTTATGAGGAGTGACTGAGGTCACTTGGCTTATTCAGCTTGAAGAAAAGGCTGAGGGGTAACCCCATTGCAGTCTCCAACTTCCTCAAGAAGGGCAGTGGAAGGGGAGGTGCTGAGCTCCTCTCTCTGATGACCAGTGATAGGACATGTGGAAATGGAATGAACCTGTGCCAAGGGAAGTTCAGACTGGACATTAGGAAAAGGCTTTTTACTGAGAGGGTGGTCAGTCACTGGAACAAGCTCCCCTGGAAAGTGGTCATGACACCAAGCCTGTCAGAGTTCAAGAAGTGTCTAGATGACACTTTTAGTTATATGGTTTAGTTTTAGGTAGTCCTGTGAGGAGCAGGGAGTCAGAATATCTCAAGTTGTAAGGGATCCATAAGGATTGAGTCTATGTCAAAGGCTAGCTAGTGGCAATGGAAGATGTAAGGATAGATAGTCCCATAAAATATTTGGAGGATTCAGTGAGTAGGTTGACTTAAGTGAGCTTTGACCCCTTAAGAAAAGGTGGCTGACTGAAAGGGGCCCAAAACAGAATTGAGTTTTTCCTCTGTTCAATAAGACTTCTGGTAGTCTGTCTTTATGCTTTTCTGAACTTTACTTGCTTTAAAGTGTGTGAATGTGGCATGCTTCCTCAGTGTCTTGCTTTTTATTTCCATTCCACTTATGAAAGTGCTGTTCAGAATAAGAAAAACATTGCATTTAAGTAGTAAATTTATGCTAACAGTATTTCTCAGTGGTTACTTTTGATAGTGAAAAACTTGTGCAAGATCTGTAAAAAGTATGGATGATTACTGTCTGTCAGTATAATTTATAAACATTCAAATACTTTTTTTTTTTTTTTCCCCCCACAAATACTGGCTTATATTTCCAATAGCAAATCTGGTAGTGCTTATAGGGAATGTTGGTATTTGAGTCTTTGCAATGCAACAGTAAGGTTTCATATAATACTAAATGGTAGTCTGGAAGAAGCTTACCTTTTTTTTTTTTTTTTTTTTTTAAAAAAAGCTAGCAGCAATATTAAATAAGTCTCCATTTTTTTTCTTCTTTTCCTAACTCACAATGCAACAAAATGTATTTGATTTATTTTTCTGAAGTTTGAAGAGTTTCAAAATTGTTTTGTACAGACAAGTTATAAATGTCATTAAAACTCTACTGAATGAGCAGTTCTTTCTGCAGAGGAATAAAAGGAGTCTGTTCATGCTTTCTTTTTGGTAAAGTATATATTCAGCTAAGTGTAGTAATAATCAACCTTTAGATTATATTCCTCTTTCTGTATCTTGTGGATGATGAATATGTAAAGAAGTATTCCATAATTATATGCATTTGCAGGAATGTACTTACATACCTGAGGATATGTTCACAATTCCATGTGTTCAACTCTTTTCCTACCAGCTTTGTGTGCAAGAGAAGGTCATACTATGTGTATGCAAATGTATGCAACAGGAGTAAGGAAAGATAAAGCAGAATTGAATGCCTTTAAAGATTGGATAAACAGAGGTAGAGTGCAGGGTCTGTGAATATTAGACTTGGAGGATTACAGTCCCATCAGGGTAGGTCTAGAAATTACTCTGTATTTTTTGTGCTGCTCAGAGCAGAAACATCCAGATAGTTTCCAGGGGCTTGGATTTGCTGCTGTTCTTTGTTCTACCTTTGTTGGGAAGCTGAGCCATCTCAGTTTTGTGCAGATAATCCCACTTCTAGCATTAACACAGCATTAATCTTCTTCCCCCCTTCCCTCCAAATTTAAGATAATAAAACATTCTGGACTGCACAAATATTTCTCCATTGCAGATCCAGGCAGGGATATGTTTCTTCTGTGAGAAAGTGACTTTAAACTCTGAATACTGATGTTGATTATTTTAGCTCAGTTGTGTTCTCCTTTTGTCAAGGGAGATGCTGCCTATCAAATCTTTCTTGGCTATCAGGATAGGACAGGAAAAAAAAAAGTAAATTGTATTTTTATCATAATGTCTTTTTATAATTTTTATCAGTGCATTCACCTGTTCTCTGTCAACTTACATCCTTGTGGGAAATTTGGTAGGAAAATAACATGCAAGACATAATGAGGAAAATGAACAGGCATAGGAGACTTTAGGTCTCAAGTGTCACCACCTTGATATCTAACATGAGAAATCAGGAGTCTGTCTTTTTTTGTCTTCTTATCAAGTTTCAAAGCTTGTCTTGTTTTTGATTGTTAGACCAAACAAAGTTTTCAGTAAATGGCATAAATGTTAGACTAAATATTGTTGCCTGCATCTTCAGTGTCTCCAGCTCTAACAGTTTCCGAAAACAAGGAACAGATGAGATTAGACAGTATTTCCACTTCATTGTTCAATGAAAATATTGTTAAAGAAGGCTTTATAACTCTTACAGCTTCTGCAAGTATTGATAATGCAGGTTGAACTCCTCTGAGCACTATGTATATACGTATAATGTGTATAGACACAATAATGTATATAGCATGCACTTTCAAACTGATAAATTTTTTTTAAAAAAAATCCATTATTAGAGGTGGGTTTTTTTGTTGTTATTGGTTTTAAGAGGTATATTTCAATGGATTTTTTTCAGTAAATTCCTGGACAGATATTCTTCTGTCTTACATCCACACACAGTGAAGTGTTTATAGGAAATAAAATTGATAGCTACACCCGGCTTCTTTTGAAAGGCTTTCTCCTTCCCAGTGAATAAACTACTTCACCCACATGGGAAAATCTATTCAAGAAAGAACTTTTGAGCATTTATCTCCAGCCAACTTCTTTTCTTCAGGAGGCATCATACTAATTTGTTTTTCTCCTAGTGCAGCTGTGACAGGAAGGCATGAAATAAAAAGATCTAGCCCAGAAGTAACATTTGGGGTAGGGACAAAAAGGGGTGCTGTAGAGAGAGGTTGCTTGAATTTCAGAATATAAGCATCCTATTGTAATCTGTCAGTGATGGTCAAAGACCATGGAACAGTGAAGTCTCTCTAAAAACAGTTGACTTGGTTCCTCTGGCCAAATGTGAGTGGTATATCATGATATAGTATTATTCAGTGATGGCTGGAGGTTATAGTTGTCCTCACTAGTCTGAGTAATTAGACTTACACCCTTAAGAAAGAGTTTCCAACCATCTGCCTTGCTGTGAATGTCTTGTTATTCCTATCTAGGCTATAAGTCAGGTATATCTCTTCCATGCCCAAATCCCTAAGCCACCAGTAGCATTTAGACAGGCAACCAACACCCCATGGACAGACAGGTATGACAAAATAAGTGCCAAGGCATACATTGCAAGGAGATCATCTTTTTCAATCCCCCATATTTTTAGTTAGTCACTAAGTCATATAGCTCAGCATCTTGTCCTGGTGAGTTTTTAATATATCTAGGGATAGAGATCCTGTGACCTCACTGGGCAACCTGCCTCAGTGTTTGATAGTTCTTGCAGTAAATTCCCCCCCCACCCCAACATCTATATAGTTTGCTGTGTTCTAACAAGTAATACGCTGTGTAAAAACAGCAGCATCATCTTTTTCTAGCAATCCCATGTGTATGCTGATCAATAAGGGAGTCAAAATGTATCTTTAATTTCTATATGTAGTAAATTACATATTAATTAGGGTGGAATTCTACAGCATTAGCCTGATATGTAGATAAGCCAGACTTTGGTAAGTATGAAATTAGAAAAAGAATTCTTAAAGGGTGACTTACATTTTTCTCAGGTAAGAAACACCAATCAAGTCTTGTTTTAAAATTTTCATTATGCCTGGTGTGGGCTGAGTCTTCTAGGTTACAGAAGAATGGACTGAACTGCTAAATTCGAGAGGAGAAGTAAGAGGCTTGACTTCTGCTGCCCTGAAGCCACCTGAGAAGCTTACGGCTACCCATCTACTTCTGAGACAAAAGAAAGCACAGTAGTTTTTAGGATGCTCTGGTGTGAACTGCATAAGATAGTCATCAAGGTTAGAGGAGTTACCTGGCAACTGCTAGATTCCCTAGTTTCTTGAGTGACATAACACACCCTTTACAGGACAACCAGGTGATCAGGCCCAGTCAGCATGGGATCATGAAGGGCAGGTCCTGTTTAACGAACCTCATCTCCTTCTATGACAATGTGACTTACTTGGTGGATGAGGGAAAGGCTGTGGATGTTGTTTATCTGGACTTCAGCAAAGCCTTCAATACTGTTCTCCACAGCATCCTCATGAAAAAACTGCTTCCCTAGGCCTGGATTGCTGTACATTCTGCTGGATCAAACACTGTCTGGATGGCTGGT
>JANIJG010165446.1:0-11706 GCA_024611175.1 Megaceryle torquata
TTTTGCTATTTTTTAATTTTCATTTTTCTTATTTTACTTTAAAAAAAAATCTAATTAAAATGTTATTTTAAATAAGATTCCATTTTTCTAATACTATGTAAAATAAAATTCTATTTTTAAAGTTTTATTTTACATAAAAAATATGTTTTCTTCCATTTCTTTTAAATAAAAGTATATTTTTAACTATTTTACTTCATTAAACTTAACCTTTCTCTGCTACATTTTATTAATTTACTTCCAAATGTGGCATAAACCTTGAAAAACTAAAGGGAATTTTCCCCCAGCTAATGATGAAGGATTTTGGAAGAATTCCTGGGAAAGGGGAAAAGGGGATGGGGGGAGAGAGAGAGAGAGGGGAAAAGGGGGTGGGCGGAGGGGCGGTACCTGCTTCCGGAGGCGGTTCCCCCGCAGGGCCCAGCGCCGTGTCCGCGATCTCAGGTCGAGGCGCACGAAGTTCCCGCTGCGCGGCCGGGGGACTCTGAGCGAGAAGGCAGCGGCGCGAGACGCGGCCGTGAGGGGCCGGGAAGGAGCGTTGGGGGAAAAAAGGCGAATCTGGGGAAAAAGCAACTTGGGGGGAGGCATGGAGGGACTAAGGGGTAAGAATCGGGGAAAACCAGCTCGACTGGAGAAAAAGAAATGACGAGTGGGGGAAAAAGGGGTAACATTTTAGGAAAAAGGGAAGAAACAAAGGAAAAAGGGGGGGATTTTTTAAAAAAAAAAAAAAAAAAAAAAAAGGTCATTTTGGGAAAAAAGATGGATTTTGGGGCTAAAAAGGAGGATTTGGGGAAAAGACGGCTCGACTTCATGCAGAAAAAGGAGAAATTGGAGAAAAAGAAGCTGGATATGGGAAAGGATATGAGGATTTGGAGAAAAAAGCAGCTGGATTTGGGGAAAAAGCATCTCAACTTCATGCCAGAAAAGCAGAATTGTAGAAAAAAGGCAGCTGGATTTGTGGGGTTAAAAAAAAAGAAAAAAAAAATTTGGAAAATAGATGCTGGATTTTTGAGGGAAAAAAAAAAGATCTGGGGAAAATTTGGGAATTTGGGGAAAAAGCATCTTGATTTGGGGCAAAAAGAGAGGAATTGGGGAAAACGCATCTTGGTTTTCACAGCATCCCCACTAAATAGGCCTCTTGACCTGACCCACCTGGCTCTGCAGACAGCTCTGGGTTTCTCCACCTCCTCTTCTGGCTCCCCCAGGACGTTTTCTGAGGGATCCGACCCCTTCTCGCACAACTTCTGACATGTTGCCTGCTCTTCCTCCTCCTCCTCGCTCTGCTTCATCCCTCTGGCAGCTCCAACCTCTCCTTTGGCTGCACCCTGGCACCGCTGGAGCTTTGCCGGAGCTGTCACCTTGTCCCCACCTTCACCTCGTGGCCTTTTCCTATCAGAATCTCCCACCGATACTCCCCTGTCATGCTTGGGGGGGGTCTCTCGGACCTCTCCCCACTCTGACGTGTCACCCACCAGGGTCTCTTGGTGGCCAGGTGGCCCCTGGCACCTTTGTAACCAGGCAGGATCGAGTGAGTCCAGTCTTCGGGCTACTGTCCGTTTCAGCTGCTGGAATTTATCTGGTGGTGCTGGTGGTGGTACTGGGGGGGGCTTTGCCCCCACACTGAGGATGATGGGAGCCAGCGCCGACAATGATGGAGGAAGGATCAGATCTTCTGTCTCCTCTTCCTCACTCTCCAAAGGTACCAGCGATGGGGTTTTGTCACCCGTCTGCAAACTTGCTGGAACTCTGGAGACAATCGGGGTCTTCCTGGGAATCCGGGACCTTCGTGGGGTCAGGGGAATCTCCTGAGGCAGGGAGGAAGGACAGGTGGGGGTCAAGTCAGCCTCCAAAACTCAATATTTTCCCCCCCAAATCAAGTGGGAGTTTTGCTGGTGTTTGGGGGGGCTCCCCACCCTCTGCTAACAGCACGGGGTCTCAGGCAGGACAAGGCTGCAGTTTTGGGGGGCTCAGGCAGGAAGGGAATGATTTTGGGCATCTGGCAGGAGGGGGCTGCAATTTTGGAGGGCTCTGGCCAGAGGGGAATGAGATTTTGGGGGTCTCTGGCAGAAGGGGGATGCAAGTTCGGGGGGCTCTGGCAGGATTGGTCCATGATTTTGGGGGTCTCTGGCAGGAGGGAGGGGGCAGAAAGGTCTCAGGCAGCTTGAGGAGTAGCTTCTCTCAGCACTAAGTCCTGGCCGGCCCTGACCTTGCCAGCAGCTCCCAGTTTGGATTTGAGCCGCATCCCGTAGAACTGGGCTGAGGTTTCTGGCAGGACATTGTCCCCCCCACTCGGCCCAGGGGGTTTCGGCTGCCGGTTGAGGTGGGAGCCCCAAGAACCAGAGTCTGGCACCTGCAGTGACACCACAAACAGATAAATACAATCCATGACATCCCCAAAACCTATTAAATTTGAACCTTTACACCCCAAAACCTCTTAAATTCACACCATTAAATCCCATAAATGTGTTAAATCCAAACCTTTACATCCCAAAACACACACAATTTGAACCTTTACATCCCAAAACCTCTTAAAATTCAAACCTTTATGTCCTGAAATGTGTTACATCTGAACCTTTACATCCCAAAAATCCATTAAATCCAAACTTTTACATCCCCAACTTTGTTAAATATGAACTTTTAAATGCCAAAACTAACGGAAAGATGAACCTTTACATCCCAAACCTGTTAAAAAGGAAACCTTTACATCCCAAAATCTGTTAAATCCAAACCTTTACACCTCAAAACCTGTTAAATCTGAACTTTTTCCCCCCAAACTCCCCCCTCAGCTGAGCCCCAACCAGCTGTGTGTGACCACACACCAAACCCACTGACTTCAACTCCCCAAAGCCAGGGCAGGGGGTATTTTGGTGGTACCTGTTCAACTGTTGGCGTCTCTGGTTGTTCTGGGCAGCAGGAAGGGCTGATCCGGGCGGGATCTGACTCCTCTCTCTGGAGCTTCAACACCTTGTACTCCTTGTAGAGCACTACAATGGTGAACCAGTGACGATTTCAGCATCTCCAGCACTTACCACGCCACCAACAAGCCCCCCAGCCCACCCACCGACTTTGGCGTCAACCGATCCCAGTGACACTCACATTTGGTGGCTTCTGGAGCCACCTCGATGTCAGCCTGTAAGAAAAAAAAAAAAAAAAACCAACAAAAAAACCCCGGGTTATTGGGGGGTTACCAGGAAAAAGAATGGTTCTTTTGAGGGCTACTGGAGGAAGAGGGTAAGTTTTGGGGCTGGTTTGGGGGGGATTTTGAAGGGAACTGGAATTGGGGCAGTGTTATGGGGTGGTAACATATAGAAAGAAAAAGCTTATAGAATGAGCTTATGCCCTATGGAAAAGAT
The DNA here is from genome assembly GCA_024611175.1 of Megaceryle torquata. Lineage (NCBI taxonomy): Eukaryota > Metazoa > Chordata > Aves > Coraciiformes > Cerylidae > Megaceryle > Megaceryle torquata. The sequence goes on from JANIJG010165446.1 coordinate 3,348, forward strand.
TCATGGCAAGGTGTGATGGAATGGCCCTATGGAAAAGCGTGATAGAAAAGCATTGTAGAAAAGCCACCCTACCTATAGAAAAGCTACCCTAGAGAAAGATATTATGGAAAAGCTTTATGGCAAGATGGGATGGAAAAGCTCTATAGAAAGGCATTATAGAAAAGCCATATCAAAAAGTGTTAGGGAAATGCCCTACAGAAAAGCCCTGTGGAATATGCCTCATGGACAAGCCCTACAGAAAGGCCCAAAAGAAAAGCCTCATGGAAAAGATCTATGGAGAGGTCTTATGGAAAAGGTGTATGAAAATGCCCTATGGAAAAGCATTATAGAAAGGCACGACAGAAATGCCTTATGGAAAGGCCCAATGGAAGAGTGCTATGGAAGAAAGGTGTTAAAGAAAGGGCCTATGAAAAGGCCCAATGGAAACACCTTCGGGCTCTGCTGAGGGGAGCCTCTCTGGGCTTATACATCGTGACCAAACAAGCTCCATGGCCAGGCCGGGCCCCTGCCGGAGGTGCCCCCGGTTCCCAGGGAGGGAACAGAGCCCAGGGGACCCTGGGAGGGTTCCCTCGACACCCCTCGCCCCATCCCCGGGTACCTGGCTGGGCTTTCTCCGCTGCTCCCGGAGGAAATCGGCTTCCCAGCGCTTCAGCAGAGCCTTCACCTCCTGTAGCCGCTCCATGGCGGCCACAGCCCCGGAGCCGCTTTAGCGGGGCCGGGCCGGAGGCTTCCCGGCGCTCCGGGAGCCGCCCTTGGGGGTACGCGGGGACTCAGGCACCCGCGTCTCACAGCGGCGGGAGCGCGAGCCTCCCGCTCCCACCGCGCTCCAGCCAATGGGAAGGGAGGAAATGCTGACGGACAGCGACCAGAGCCAATGAGCGAGCGAGGAGAGAGGGCGTGGAGGAGGAGCGACGCCTGGGACACACCCCGACGCGGAATTCGCGTTCTGATTGGGGCGGAGAGGGGAGGGTGGGCGGTTCCGCGCGTGCCCGGAAGTGCGGCGGGAGCGAAGGGAAGCGAGGCGAAGCGAAGGGCCGGGCCCGCCCGGGGCCCGTGGGCGCGCGCCGTGAGTGGGCGGGGCCACCCTAAGATGGCCGCCTTGGTGGGAGGGAAAGGGGTGTGAGGGGGTCCTTGTGATTTGGGGCGGGGGGGGACAGCGGGAGGCGTCTCTGTGGCTGAGTGTCTATCCCTGTAACTGGGGAGGGCTGTGTGTGGGGGGTGTCCTTGTAACGGGCGGCTGTGGAGGGGGTATCTCTGAAAAAGTCACTGTAATGGCGGAGTCACTGTGAATGGGGGGAGGGGGGGAGGTGTCTCACTAATGGGGGGCTGAGAAGGCGTCTCTGTAATGGGGGAGGGGGGCGTTGTCCGCTGTGATTGGAGGGGGGCTGTGGGGAGGGTCTCTGTGATTGACAGGGGCTGCGTGTGAGGGGTCCCTGTAATGCGGAGGGGAGCTGATTTGGGGTCCCTGTGGTCTGTTTAACTGGGGGACTGTGGGGGTGGTCTGAGTAATAGGGGGACTGGGTTGGGGGTGCACATCCCTGTGAAGGGGTCTCTGTGACTGGGGGGGTGTCCTGTGATTGAGGAGTGCTGGGGGGGGGGGTGTCCCTGTAATGGCGGGGTCCCTGTAATGCTTGAGGGCTGTGGTAGTGTCCCTGTAATGGGTGGGGAAGGGGCTGCTTTTAGGGTCTTCCACAGCACTGCCCCCATAACCCCTGATACGGAGGTGGGGGGAGTTGGGGTGCTCCCAGCGCTCCCCATTTCCCCCCAGTAGCTGCCATGGAGTCACTGGTGTCGCTGTGTGCCCGGCGGCTGGTCGGGCACCGTGCTGGCACCCACCGGGCCCTGACCCTGCTCCCCTCTGAGCTCTACCCCGCCCTCTTCCGTGCCGCATTCCTCGATGGGCAGACACTGGTGCTGCGGGATCTGGTACTGGTTTGGCCTTTTCCAGTCCTCAACTTCCAGCGCTTACTGGGACACCGTGACCTCCAACAGAACAAGCACCGGGGTTACAATGGCAGACTGGGTGCCCAAGCCGTCGTCTCGGCTGTGGTGGAGCGGCTCCGGCGGGCGCTGGAGGAGACGAGTGGTGATGGTGGTGACACCGGCGATGGTGTGAGGTAGGTGCCCACGTCACCAAAATCTCGACGGGATGATCAGGAGCCATTTCTGGCCTCCTCAAAGATGTGGGAAGTGCCTCTCAGCACCATGACTGTTGCTGTGTGTTGCTGGAGCTGCCATTTCACTGTTTTTCCCTCTTCCTCCCAGTGCCAGCCGGTGCTGCCTGCGCTTACTGGACATGACTGGTCTCCAAGACATTGATGCCAAGCACGGCCCGGAAGGGCTGAGCCTTTGGTCTGGCACCGTGGCGTTAGCCAAAGCTTCCCTCGATGTAGCCAAACACCAAAATGACCTCAGCAAGCGCGGCTCCAAACGCCGCAAAGGTCCCTCAGGTGTTTCACTGGCTCCTCCGCCCTTCGCCATCGAAATCCGTGCTGATCTCTTTGTCAACAGCACCTCTTTTGGTGTCCTCCGCGATGCCCTCGATGCTGCCACCACTGGCTCCTTGCGCCTCCGCTGCCGTGATTTCCACGCCGAGGAGCTTTCCACCGATGGCATCGTGGTTTTACTGGAGTTGCTGGAACCTGCTGGTGTCCGCCGCGTCGACCTGCGTTTCAACAATCTGGGCCTGGTCGGACTTGGCGCTGTTTTACCGCATCTCACCAGATTCCCCAACCTCCTCAGTCTCAAGCTGCCCTACAGCAACGTTGATGTGCGCCGGGTGATGCCGGGGACGGATGCTGGCCTCCGGCACCTCGCTGCGCACTTGGCTGATCTGCCGTGTCTCAAGGAGCTAAACCTAGGATCTTCGCGCCTTTCGGGGAACCTCAGGCAGCTTCTCCGGTAAGTTTTTGGTGACACCATTTCCCAGCCAGCTCCTTTTTTAACCCTGCTGTGGTGAGGGGGGAATTTGGGGATCTCCGGTGGGTTTGCCAATGGGAATACGGGAACCATCTCCCTGCTGTCACCACAAGGTTTAATCTGGTGCCATTGAGGCCCTCACAGCTCATTCTCTGCCCCGACAGTGACCTCAAGACCCCGTTGGAAAGCCTGGAGCTGGCATTTTGCTCCCTCCTTGCTGCTGATTTCGCTTTCCTTTGCCAAAGCCTCCACGCACCGGCGCTGCGGAAACTGGACCTGAGTGGCCACGATTTCACTGAAAACCTTCTCCAACCACTCCAGCGTCTCCTGGAAGAAGTTTCAGCATCGCTTCTCCACCTGGACCTCCTGGAGTGCCGCCTAACTGACACCCAGCTGGAGGTTCTGCTACCGGTTCTTTGTCGCTGTTCCCGCCTCCGGTATTTGGGACTTTTCGGCAACCTCTTCTCCACGGCGGCACTCAAGGTTTTGGTTGAGAAAACGATGGTTTTACCGGATTTACGCCTCGTTATCTACCCCTACCCCGTGGACTGTTACAGCCGTGGGCCCCCACGACCACCATCCGGTGCCGGTTGGTTCTTTGAGGATGCGGTGGACCGGGAACGTTTCACTGCCGCCACTGCTGAGCTGGGCCGGATGCTGCAGAGTTTTGGCAGAGCTGATGTCGTCTGGACCACCAGCCTCTCCCAGCACAGTGCCCTCGACTACTTCACCTTGTAGCTCGGAGCCCACGGTGTCACCATGGCATCGCTGCAGTGTCACCGCAGCATCACCACTGCCCTCAAACACTCTCTCCTCTCAAAATTTGGTGTTTCTTCCTCATCCCAATGTTTTTCTGGTATTTTGTCCCTTTTGCTGTCACCATGCCAGACCCAACCCAGGTCAGGGGTGGGGAAGTCGGTGTTACCAGTAACACCCCTCGGCACCTTGTGCCACTGTGAACCAGCTCAGGGTGAACTGGCACCCGATTAATTAATGCCGGAGTTAATAAATTACTGCTGCTTGGCAGGTGTTGGGGTTACGGTAGGAACCAGAACTGCAGTGCCAGTTGTAATGCTACACTCATGCCTCGGCCCCCCAAACCCACTCACAACTGGCGCCGAATTATCGGCACAGGTTGGTCACACCGTTTTCATTCCAACTTTTAATGGGACGTTCTGGCCGCTGCAGCGGCACCCGCCTCACTGTGGTGAGCTGGCACCACCACCCGTTCTTCCATCAGCACAGGGGCGATGGTGACGCTTGGGGCCTCCCCAACTTCATGTTGGTTCTGGTGGCTCCCCGACACAACCAGTATGCAGCAGCGGCACCAATTCCTTAGTGAGCTGGTACCGCTGCCCTTCCCAGTTAAAATGGGTCGGGGGTTGCGCCGGCCCCTCGCCATACTCAAAGCAGGAGCTCCACTCCAGTGCCAATGCCGAACGCACCAAACCCACGCCTCCTGCTTTTGCTGGTGCTGGGTGGTAGAGCCGCCCATTTGCCGGTGCCATTGCCAACCTCTCTGGTTGAAATGGCACCACCAGGCGCTCGCCGCCGCCGCAGTAGGAGAGAAGTCGGCTTGTTCCAGTGCCCGGTAAGAGTTGAGTGAAGACAACGGGTTGGTCGTCACACCGGAGAAAATTCCGTTCCCGGCCGCACCGTGAAACAAAAGGGAATTCAGCCTCGTAGCGCCCGCTCTGGTTCCGCTCCAGCCGTGTGAAGAAGAAGGTGAGAAACGCTGTGTCTGCCGGCACCACACCCGGCGAAGGGGAGATGTCACCACCAGCACCATGCCCGGGAAGTGGCAGCCAGGGCAGGGAGGGGGTTATTTGGTGTTACAAGGCCATTCTGGGTGTTTTTTTGGTGCTCAGAGGCTGTTTTGGGGGGAGGGTATTTGGTGATGAGATACTGTCTTAGGGTTTTTTTTTGTTGATAAAAGAGGCCGTTCTGGGATCTTTCTTTGGTAATAGGACACCATTTTTGGGTATTTAGTGAAAGAAGCCATTTTGGGTGGTTTATGGGTAATGTGATGCTAGCTGGGTTTTTTTTCGGTAGTAAGATGCCGTTTTGGGGGTGGTTATTTGGTGATGTGGCACCATTTTGGGTATTGGTAATGAGATGCCATTTTGGGGTGGTTATTTGGCAATAAGGTGTCATTTCTGCAGGCTGTTTGGTAATGGGACACATTTTAGGGGGTTATTTGGTCATGAGACACCAGTTTGGGGAGCTCTTTGGCAATGAGACAACATTTTTGAAGGTAATTTGGTGACAGGAAGCCATTTTATGTGGGGTTTTTTTGGTAATGGGACAGCATTTTGGGTATTGATGCCATTTTTGGTGCTTTTGGGTAATGGGATGCTATTTTTTTTTTAGTAAGATGCTGTTTTGGGGGGTTATTTGGTGATGTGGTATCATTGTGGGGTTTTTTTTTGTAATTGGATGCAATTTTTTTTTTTTTTACAGTAAGATACCATTTTTGGGGGTTATTATGTAATGAGAGGCCATTTTGGGTGTTTTTTGGTAACAAGGTGATGGTTTGGGGGGCTGTTTGGTGACGTGGCACCATTTTGGGTTTTTTTGGTGACAGGATGCCATTTGGGGAGCTGTCTGGCAACGGGACACCATTTGGTGTCATTTGGTCACAAAACACCATTTTGGGGTTTATTTTACTCACAGGACTCCAATTTGGCCCAATTAAGGCCTGGACCCCAATTAACAATCCACCCCCAATTAAGACCCACGCCCGAGCTCAAGCCGCACTGGCGAGACAAAAGATTTTGGGGGGTTTCCCTCTACCTTTGAAGCACGTGATGAAATTCTTCACTTTGGTGTCATCCAGGAAAAGCTGCAGAAGAAACCCAAACCAAAATAAACGGAAAACAAACCAACCCCCCCTCAAAACGAAACTAAACACACAACGCGGGCTCCCTTTCCCCTTCTTTCTCCCCCCGGCTACCCCAAGGTCACCCCGGAAGAGCTCCGGGGGGGGGGGTGTGTGTGGAACCGGAGTTTCTCCCCCCCGCCCCGCCCCGCCGGTGCCGCTGCCGGTACCTGCCCTTGGTGATCGAGGTAATAAAAATACTCCCGGATTCGGGGCCCGGGGCTCTGGCCCTGCCGGTAGCCCGGCCCGGGCCCCGCCGCCCCCCCGCGCCGGGGCAGGAGCCGCAGGAGAAGCGGAGGGAACAGGCGCATCCCGGAAGTGGCGCCAGAAGTGGCGCAGGAAGTGGAGCCGGGATGGTCCGGCCGCGTACGGCTCCGGGTGGGAAATGGGTTGGGCCTCACCCGCCGGTATCGGGGAGCTTGGAGAGGGGGTGCTGGGGATACTCCCCGCGCCCGCGCACAGCTTTGGGCACCCACACACCCCGATAGGCACCCGTGCCGCCTGTAGGCACCCACAGACCCTATAGATACCCGTCCCCCCTGTAGGCACCTACAGACCCCTAGAGGTACCCGCACACCCTTATAGACAACCGCACACCCCCTATAGGCATTCATACCCCCTATAGGCACCCCCACACCCATATAGACACCCCCATACACCCCGATAGGCACCCACAGACCCCTATAGGCACTCGTACCCCCTGCAGACACCTACAGACCCCGACAGGCACCCACAGACCCCGACAGGCACCCATGTGCTCTATAAATGCCTGCTCACCCCTATAGACCTGATTGCCCCTATAAATACCCACACCCCCTACAGGCACCCACACACCTTTATAGACACCCACCCTTTCCTATAGACACATGCACCCCCTATAGACACCTCTGAACCCCTGTGAGCTCCTATAGACACCCATATACCCCTATAGATACCTACATGCCCTATAGACACCCATGGCTCCTACAGACACCCACATCCCCTATAGACATCGACAGCCCCTATAGACACTCATACAATCTACAGCCACCTGGGCACTCCTCTACAAACTCACCCACCCCTATAGCCACATTCACACCCCTATATAGACCCGTGAACCCCTATAGATACCCGTACACCCCCTATACACACCCATACTCTGCCCTGAACTCCTCCCTGCTCGCCTATAGAACCCCCTTATATCCCTCGGGCACCTTTATAGGCCCCTATATACATCCCTGGGTAGCTTCATGTACCCATGGGGATGCTTATATATACCTCTAGCACCTCTGCACAGCCAGTTCGCCCCCTATACATCCCCCTATACACCCCCAACATCCCCTGTACAGGCTGTTTGCCCCTATACATTCCCCTATACACCCCTAGCACACCCTATACAGACTGTTTGCCCCTATACACCCCCAACATCCCCTATACAGCCTGATCGCCCTCTATACATCCCCCCTATACCCCCAGCACCCCCTATACATCCCCTGTACACCCCCAGAACCCCCTATACACCCCGTGTGCAACCCATCGCCCGCCGGGAGGTATGTATATACTCCATACACCCTATACTGCCTGCTGCGCCCTGTACTGCTCGCAGGGGGAGCCCTATACACACTCTATACAGCCTGCATCACCATATACACCCTATAGGGGATACATGGCAGGAGTGGGGTCTCCCTATACAGACTATATTGTGGAGGACAACCCATATACACCCTGTAGGGAATGTATGGTGTGCGTGGGGCTTCCCTATTCAGCCTATAGGATGAGGCATGACACACATAAGCCCCTATAGGGGGTGTATGGCAGGGGTGGCGTTTCCTTATGCACCCTACATGGTGGGGGGGCGACACACTACCCATATACACCTCTATAGGGAATGTATGGTATGGGTGGGGCTTCCCTATACACCCTATATAGCAGGAAATGACCCATATATGCCCCTATAGGGGGTGCACGGTGTGGGTGGGGCATTCCTATAAGATGGGGTAGGCCCCATATACACCCCTATAGAGGCCATATGATGCAGATGGGGGTCCCACCAAACTCTACATGCCCCACCCCCCCCGGGCCCCTATACATCCCTGCACACCCCGCAGGGTGTTCCCCCCTCCCCTATAGGCCCCAAACCACCCTCCCAGCCCTTGATCTGCTCCAGAGTGAACGCACAACCCCCACCCACAACGACACTCTCCATACGTAGCTTTTATTCACACGCCGGGGGGGGGGAGGTTGGTGGGGGGCGGAAGGGGGGGGTAGGTCGGGCCCCTATAGGTCCACGTGACCGGGGGGCGGGGCCTCTCTAGGTCCACGCGCTGCCAGCCCCTCCCCCCTCCAATGCCCCCACCCCTTTATGGGGTGGGGGAAATTTGTCCCTTATATAGTTATTTATATTTTAATCGTTTTTCTCCTTTTTAATAATAAATAACCCCCCAAAACAACAGAAAAAAACAAAAAAGGGGGGAAAGAAAAATGAAATCCAATTAATAATTAATTAATTAATATTAAAACCCTTGGGGGGGGGGGAAATTCAGTGGAAACTGGAGGGTTTGGGGGACCCCCCTCCCGCTGCCG
>JANIJG010165447.1:0-11706 GCA_024611175.1 Megaceryle torquata
ATACATGTATTTATATATATATTAAAAAAATATATTAGACCTAGGATAGACTTTTTTAGTGTTAAATTTGAATTGTCAAGGCTGGCAAGATTTTCTTTCTGTGACATAATTTTGCAAATCTTTGCTAAATCATTTATCCTCTGAAAGCAGTATCACTCAAGTCACTTAGGTTTTTCCTTAGGTGATGAACCTTCCACTTCTTTTGAATAGGTTATAGCTCAAGCCTGAATGATAACTACAAACTTAAGAAGCTAAAGATGACTTTATGTATTTAAGAAACATGATTCTTTAAGTCATGTCATCTTCCACTATTCATAATACAAGTCAGGAATTCTGTTGTCTTCTCTCTGATCAGTGAGGTTCAGGTTACACAGCTTGTTGAAAAAGAGTTTAATACTAAAACAGATGAAAAGATTTCTCCAGAAATGCAGTGTCTGCTAAGCTTTTCTTGATCACTTTAATGTTAAATCAATGTAAGTACTATGCTTTTTGTCCTTTGCCTTTAATGTGCTAGAGAAAATTGCAGTCAGCAAAGTTGTGCTAGGGATACTAATAATGGAACTAAAAATCATGTAATAAGTTAACTTCAGCCATTGGTAGATTTATTATTTCCACCTGTCAGTTTATTAAAAATCATACTGTATTACCGTGTTTGTTCCTAACAATAATAATTATTGTTAGTGATTAACTCATCTTATTGTTTCAGAGATAACTGATGCAATTTTGAACTCAGTGTGTGTGGAATTAGATCCGTCATTCTTATTAAAACAATACAGAGATGCAAATTTCCTCAGTCACTACCCTCAGAATTTATTCAAAAGAGTTAATTAGCATAGCAATATAATTATTAGAATGGAGAAACAGGAATTAGCAAACTGCTCACATTTAGGCTCATGTACTTTTTTTCCCTTTTATTCTGTTTTGTTTTTCTCGACTTTAATGAACATGCTCCTCTGGTGTAAAGTTAGACTTTGGTCTTTCACTCAGTGCTTCTTCAACTTCTTCCCTTCACTTAGTATCTCCTTCTAGGAAGCAATAGGTATTTTTCAGTGACAGTCTTGTATCTCTTCCATCATGAACTGTGAGGATTCACCTAATCTTGTCACCTACTTTTTGTCTGTTGCTTCACTGTAGGTCTGTATTAGAAAGTAGAGAAATGTTTAGAAACTGTACTCAGTAAAGATTTAAATGTTATTGAAATGAATGTGGCTTACGCATTTATATAATTAGAACTTGTAATAGTGGTTAGTATAGGGAATTGATAATTGTTTTCCTACACTGGAATATTTGTTAGGGTATCATTTGGGATAATATCTCGAGTTAAAAGAAGGAGCTTTTCTTGTTTTCTGTCTTGAGTATCAGCAAGAATTTTATTTAAAATACAATTCAAACTGTAATTATTACTCAAATGTCACCAATTTTATTCTTCTCTGAGAAATTAAAAAAATTGGGATGTAGAAGTAAAGTACCATAGTCTCAGTGCCATGGTTGAACATAAGAAAATCACTATTAGTGGAAATAAAAAAAAGACTTGATCAGACTAATACAGAAGTGCTGAGGTGTAATCAGCCTTGAACTCTAGGTTGACATTTAAAGTGTTTGAAACAGAGGTATGTCATAAATTTTGTAGTTTCTCTAGTTTCAAGGTGATCAACCTTAAAATCCGTACTGACATTTAAACTCTTTGAAAAAGAGATAGGCCAATAGCTCTAAGAAATCCTAATTTTGTCTTCTGTAGAGAAAAATACAATATAAAATAACAATAACTGTTGTAAATTTATTTCTCCACCAGAAGATACTTAGTTGTAGTGCAAAGGGAATAATCAATATCCACTTTAAGAATATCATTGCTAGAGTATTTCTATACCATTGACCTACCATATGCATCTCTGATCTATAAATCTGAGAGATTTTATTTAAATTACATTAGATTTTAAAAATGTTATATTAATTGTCCTGCTAATAGGTATTACTTCTTATTTTAGGTTAGTGTGATGGGCTGATATTGCAGGTGGTATGTAGCAGTCTCCCTCTGCCGTTCCTTCCTTCTCACCTTTTTCCTCTTCTCTGTCATGGGTTCTCCGCAGACTGCAGTTCCTTTGGGAATGTCTGTCTGCTCTGGTGTGGGTCCTCCATTGGCTAGAGAATATCCACTCCCTCATGCACCACCTTCTCCTATAACATCAGTGTTCCTTCTGTTTCTTCTAAATAATGTTTTTGTGTCCTCATCCTCTCTCTGTGGTGTTTTCTGCCCATTCCTAAATACATTTTTACAGAAACACAAACTTCCCTCATGAACTCATCTGTGACTCGAGGAAAGACTGAGGACTGGGTTTGTTTATATTAGAGAAGGCTCAGGGGAATCAATGTTTATCTAAGGCAGGGTGTAATAAAAGACAGACAGACTTTCTCAGTTATTATTGAGGTGCTGGAGTAGGTCCAGAGGAGAGCGACAAGAGTGGTAAAGGAACTGGAGGGAAAGTCTTGAAAGGCTGAGACTCAGGGGAGACCTTATCACTCTCTACAACTACCTGAAAGAAAGTTGTATCTATGTGGGGGTCAGGCTCTTCTCCCAGGCAACTAGTGACAGGATGAGAGAGGATTGTCTGAAGCTGTGCCAGGGGAGGTTTAGGTTGGATATTAGGAAGCACTTCCTCATGAAAAGGGTGATTAGTCACTGGAATGGACTGCCCAAGGAGATGGTGGAGTTGCCATCCCTGGAGGTGTTTAAGGAAAGATTGGATGTGGTGCTAAGTGACATGGTCTAGCTGATGTCATAGTGCTGGGACATAAACTGGACTTGATGATCTTGGACATCTATTCCAGCCTCAGAAATTCTGTGATTATGTGATTCTGTGAAAGGAGAAAAGCCAAAGAGCAGAAACTGAAACATAAGAAAAAGTTTTTTAACTGCAAGGGTGGTAAAACACCTAAAGAGATTTACCAGAGAGTTAGTGGAGTCTCCAGTCTTATAGACAATCCAGAACCTAACAGGAGAAAGCCCTGGAAAAACTATTTTAGCTGTCCCTTCCTAGTTCAACTATTCTCTGATTCAGTGTAACTTATGATCAAGACTTTGACAGATACATTTGGAGACTTTTGCTGAGGTGGTATATGCTATCTTTCTTCTGATCCCATTGTTTTAGTCTACTATATAACAGAGTTATCAAAAATAACTGCAATCTTTTCAGATTAAAACACAGTCTCACAGGCTATGGTAAAATGGAACCAAATGTTGAGACTGTAACCTAGATCATCTGATCCAGGGTAACTAGATGGGTAACTAAGCTAGCTTCTCTGCATGACTATCCAGCACTCAATACACACTTAAAGATACATATAAGGAAAGGGGATACAATTACTTTCCCCAAATTAGATGAATACAGAACAAAAGGAAATTAATTTCAATTAGTAAAAACAGATTGTACATATCAATTAAACATATAAAAGATTATCTAAATCTTAAGGTACTTAAACCCTACTGTTTCTAGCCTGCAAGCATCAAAGCTTATGCTTAACTTGACACTGTTGAGAAGACTAGCTGAAGTTAAAGGACAATAGTTTTTTTCATATATTCCTATGTGAATATTCTGTCTTAAAATGAATGAGTAATTGGAATGTTCTAGAAAAGAACATACCTATATGCTGCTGCTTAAAATGAATTTAGGAATTCACTCTGTAGCAAAAACTTTTGATATTCGTTCAAAAGAATTAAAAAGAAACATACACATCAGTCTGATTCAAACCTCAATACCAGCAAGGCATGTTTCCACAAAACACTTCTCTGCATGCGTCTACCTAGCTTAATTCTACTTGCATATCTGGGCAAGCAAGTCTTCTCTACTGTAAACCGTCTCCCTATAACCTCATAATATCTTTAGATTTACATCAGTTCAGTGAGAGCAGAATTTGTTATAGCATTTAAGATTTTTGCTTCAGTAAATACTGTATTTTTGGACCATATGCTGTGAAAATTTCTGTGGCATATTTGTATGATAATCATGCTTTATTTATTTATAATCTTCTATTGTTTGGATTAAAGGATGAATCTGCATAGTTCAAAATTACTAGAGATTCTTTTTCAGATAAAGGTTAAAAAAAAATATAAATCCTGAATTGCATTATTTACATTAAAAAAAATTAAAAAGCCCTTATAGGTTAAACTTAAGAAATAATAAAGTACATTTCAATGATGAAATCATGATAAAATTATAATTTTACATGCATAATTTAAAAAACAAACAAACAAAGAAAAACATACTTCAAAAGGCTTGTATCAAATTTACTCTTAAAGAATTGATTAGAACTTACCTAAAGCAAGTAATATTTTTTCCTCTGGCGTATGGCTTTCCTCCTAAAATTGCCTTTTATCTAATGGGTGAAAAACATTTTTATTAAAGTTTATTGTTAGCAATGAGTTATGAATTTGTGTACAAAGAAAGTAAATCTTCCAGTTCCTTAAATATGCAATTGGAAAGAGATTGATGTTTCTGGCAAACCTGTAATATTTAATTCAACAAAGATTTTATGTATGACCTTTCTTTTAAACCTCAGCTGAGTTCACTTGAGTCAGCAGTGAACTTGGCTTCACCTATCTGAGACTCTACATACAGCTGTTACTGCAAAATCTAGAATACTGTTTGAAGATATTGCAGATTTCTTTCCCTTTCCCATTTTTTCTTTTTTTTCTAAACCTTCTATTCCCTCTAAGTTATTATGTAGGTATGGGAAAACTTGATACTTTCAGAAAATAGGTCTGGGCAATTCTCAGGTCCTCCTTTGCAATGATATATTGCTTCTATATCTTGAGTCAGTAATAGTTTCACTAATAAGTCACTGGCAGGAAATTTACTAAAGAATTTATATGAGGTCAATTTTGTCATGTTTTCTTCAGTGGGTATATCATTTGAATCAGTGGTAATATGTTCTACTTCACTGACAAGAAAAATAACCTTTCTGATGGAGCTGATAGAAGGGTGGGAGACACTGAGATTGATGACCAATTCTTCTAATCCTAAAATAAAGCACGTCTGAATGTAAGCAGCTTTCCATTTACAGTGGTATCAAGTATTCATATCAACTCAGAAAACTTTGAGTGTTGTACAGTTTTGGTTTTCCAAAGTCAGAGGCTTTTGTTGAAACTTTTACATAGTTTCTTAAATATAACTTATCTGTTCATGTTGATACCCTTCAGAAGGATAATTAGATCTTGACTGAGTTTCCTAAATAAGGAAGTGAGGTGCCATGGGAGATGCCATGCAGTGTCTAAGGTATTTACCTGACACTGGCAGATATGACACAGAAACTAAAATTATTTGTGCGCCTGTCTGCAGTGGCACCTGCCTGGAGATCGGGCAAAGACAGCTCAAAAGGTAGTGAACACATCTTTTGGGGAAACTGAATAGAGTTCCTCTCCCATGTGAAAAAAAATATTCCAAGAAAAATATAAACCTAAAGTCTTTAGGATATAACCCTAGAGTTTGTACTATTACAACAAAAGCTATTATGTTGATAATACTCGTACATGGATGCCCACAAATAAATTTACATATAGAAAGCACATATAAAGAACATTGACAGATAAGTACTTCATCTTTCTGATCTATTTGCTAGTGTATAAACCTATGTTCATGGTAAGGATGAAATAGGAAGAAGAGAGTTCATAACCATCCAAGTGACAAATAAAAGTTTTTTAAAATAATTAATCTGGTATTCAAATTAAAAAAAAAAAAAAAAAAAAAAAAGGGATATTCTGTAAAGTTGGATCTACACAGATCAAAGTTTAAAAAAATAAATGCAAGTTCATTAATTTCTTTTCACTTCTTCATTTTTTTTTAGTATAGAATTAGTTATCAGATCACTGCAGCAAAAAATTTCCAATAGAAGAAATAAGACTCCTTTTTTTGTGACAATGAGAAAATATTTGGCATGTTTGCATCAATGGAAAATATTTTTGAATGTAATTAAAAGTGGTGTGTGTCTTAGATTTTCATCTCACAAAGAAACAAATGTGAACTATATACTTCATTGAATCTATTAACCTGACCAGCCTAGTGGCTTTCTACAATGGAGTGACTACATCCATGGACAAGGGAAGATCTATGGATGTCATCTATCTGGACTTGTGCAAGGCCTTTGAGATGGTCCCCCACAACATCCTTCTTTCTAATTTGGAGAGATATGGATTCAATGGGTGTCCTGTTCAATGGATAATGAATTGGCTGGATGGTCACATCTAGAGGGTAGTGGTTAATGGCTCAAAATCCAGATGGACATGGGTGACAAGTGGTGACCCTCGGGGCTTCTTGCTGGGACTTGTGGTCTTTAATATCTTCATCATTGATATAGACAGTGGGATTGAGTGCACCCTCAGGAAGTGTGTGGATGACACCAGAAACATTTAGGTTGGAAAAGACCTTTAAGATCATCAGGTCCAACCATTAACCCAGCACTGTCATGTCGAGGTTTCCTAAAATCTCTTTTAACTGAAAAGTTTGATGGAGTAAGTGAAATAAGAAACAGGTTACAAAAGGCAATTACATTCCTATTTTTACAACAACCATATCCGTAAATAAATAAAAAAAAAAAGATTAAATAGAGAGTTAAATGTTTGTAAGGATTAAATACTTTGAGGATTTCAGCTTCTTTACTGTTAAACAATCAAATGAAAGGATCAGAATATATATTAAAAAGTATGTTTTACGAAAAAACATTTTTAAATGTCCTGTTTTCCCTGTGAAACCAAAGTAAAAAACTATATTAGAATATTCTAAAATTAGAACTTAACACATAATAAAATGGTAAAATTATGATCTTTAGCACTTTAGTACAAAGTCCATATTGTCAGGAATACACATTGCTACCTTTGGCACGCTGTGCCCAGGCACATCACATTAATAATGAATGCTAGTCCTAGAAGTTCAAACAAAATGGAAGTTGGCCTATTGCCATTTTCACAAGGAAGAAACAGAAAAGTCAGTTCTCACATGTTCTATTTATATAGCCTGTAAAACCTAGCTATTCGCATTTCCACCAAGTTTTGTTAAGTTGTTTTGCATTAGGGCAGAAAAATAACATGGAAGAGAGGTCTACTGTCATGGTTTCTGGAATGTGCAGAGGAATTGAACAAGAATGATATTAATAGCAAAGAAATTAATTAGAGACTCGGGACCTCCCATCTGGAAGTAAGAAGTATTAATAGAAAGATACTGCCCAAGTGATCCATCTTGGTCTTCTCCCACCTGATACTGTGCACCTATTGTACACAAAACTCTCTTTCATTATAAAGCACATTCTCTAACAAAGCCAAGACCTGAGGAAGGAAGTGGAACAGATTAGGCCTGACACTAATTAGTGTTTCAATGGGACCCGTAAATGTTTACAAGCAACAAAGGGAATTCTCTTGGAGGACCAGAAAGATTTCACTTACCTGAGTCAGGTATCACAGTGCAGTTCTGGATGGGTGCTTAAGAGCACTATGGCAAACAATGGTCAAAAGATTAGTTTGCAGTTTCAAGTGATTAGAGCCTCATTAGACATATTTCCTCAGAGGCAGCAGCTAGAAGATAAATACAAGTTAGTAGTGGCCCTCTTCAGAGGCAGAGCCCTGTGCTGCAGCAAAAGTTCCTGGTAACAGCCTGAAACAAGTGGTATACTCCACACAACCTCAATATCCCTCCATTTATCTCAGTGACATTTTTCCTCAAAACTCCATACAGGCTTCCTGACTTCACAGCTATCATGCCCATCAGCAGGCTAGTCTGATATCATGGCTAGTAAATTCTTACCAAAAATAATGAGTTCCAAACTTTAGCTGAGCTCTGAGGTCAAGCCAAAGATTTTCAGAGCATCAGTCAATCAAAAAGAAGTCCCAGTTGATCTAATGACCTAGACAATGCATACAGTAACTCCAAGTCCCAGAGAGACTGTATACAATCCTGCTAGATTAGGAGTTGTTTGCTCTGAAGAATAACACTTGAGATGGTGCAGTCTATATGCCAGAGGAAAGAGATGTCATCCAGAGGGATCTGAACAAGCTGGAGAGGGGGGCCCAGGTGAACCTCATGAGGTTCAAAAAGGCTAAGTAGAAGGTTCTGCACATGTGTCAGGAAAATCCTTGTTATCAATACAGGCTGGGAGAGAGCAGCCCTATGGAAAATGACCTGGGGTTCTGGTGGACAAAAAGCTGGACATGAGCCAGCAATGTGCACTTGGAGCCCAAAAGGCCAGTCACATCCTGGGCTGCATCAAAAGAAGCATGGACAGCAGATTAAGAGAGGTGATTCTGCCACTCTGCTCTGCTCTGGTGAGAACTCACCTGGATTATTGTGTTAATCTTTGGAGCCCTCAACACAGGAAGGACATGGACCTGATGGAGCAAGTCCAGAGGAGGGCCATGAAGTTGATCAGAGGACTGGAGTACTTCTATGAAAACAGGCTTATGGACTATGGGTTGTTCAGCCTGGAGAAGAGAAGGCTTTGGAGAGACCTTACAGTCTTCCAGTACTAAAACAGGACCTCCAAGAAAGCTGGAGAGGGACTGTTCACAAGGACATGTAGTGATAGGATGAGGGGCAATGGTTTTAAACTAGAGGAGGGTAGATTTAGATTGGACATTAGGAAGTTCTTTGCTATGAGTGTGGTGGAACACTGGAACAGGTTGCCCAGGGAAGTGGTGGAGGCCCCATCCCTGAAGAGTTCAAGGTCAGGTTTGATGAGGCTTTGGGCAACCTGAGCTGGTTAAAGATATCCCTGCTTAACCTAGGGGAGTTGGACTAGATGACTTTTAGGGGTCTCTTCCAACCCAATGGATTTTATGATCCTATGATTATTTAGCAAATTATTAGTCTTAATTTGCACTATTACCAACAACATTTATATTGCATTAATTACAGGGTAAATTTCCTTGGTCTAGGTTCTTCAGAAACATGGTGTCAAGACCAGAGATTTTGGATAGAATTTAATAATGTATGTAAAAATGCAAACCACCCTGCTTCCTAAATAAATATTTCAGGTTTATGGTTTTCATGGCCAGAATATCTATGATAAAGTCATTTTCTAACTGGCCCCCTTTGAAAAATAACAAAAAATCAGACTCCTATGTATTTGAAACTTTTGCGAAGTGAAGTTGTAAGTTTAGCAGGTTTTTGTTAGGGTTTTTGGTGGTGGTTTGTTGTTGTGGTTTTTTTTTTTACATCACTGAGAAGTTTTAATTGTTGTGTATTATTGGATGTACACTAAACTTTACTAAACTTCCAGACTGGCAATTCTGTAATTGTGCTTTCACACATAGTGCCTTCTTTTTTTATAGACAGCATTTCTCTGAATTTGTCATAAAGTTGTATTGAATTGCCTACTCATTCACTCCAAGTGCCAGTCCCGATACATATGCTAGATACCAACATTAATTCAATATATAATAAAAATAAATATTGTTGATCAGATAGGAAAGTTTAAAAAATAAGCTTAACATTTTTTCTATCAAGGGAAAAAATAAAGAGAAAGACTGAGAACAAGAAATGAAATACTGTGATTTATGTGCTTTTTGATGATCATTCAACTTTTTAAGAGAAAACTGCCTAAAGGACACTGACAGGGTCTTTTCATTTCTTTGTCCTTAAGGGTTTGACTCAGTGTAACGTTCCACAGTCATCAGGGCAGACTTTAAGCATTCTTCTGCTTTTCTTAAGAGACTAAATTGAGAGTGCCAGAATTCATTTCCCATGTAACCCTTGTCAGCTGTCACTGAGAGAAAGCAATCTCCATCTACTCTCACCGTGATTTACAACAGAGTCCCCTGGATGAAAGGCAATCAGGGAAACTGCTGCCTTAGTTCTGTATTGTGGCCAAATCAAATTCTTTTCTGAAGTACTCCTTACTGCAGCCCTTCTTAGAAACAGTACAATCGTGTGTTTTTATATATATATATATTAAAATGTATAGCTGATGTTAAATGGCACTACAGGCAGAATTAGTTTAATTTTTATCTTTTTGCATAATCGTTCGATAAGACCATGTATGATGCAAGAAGTTTTTTGCAGAGCATATGTTTACATTATGCATTCAGTGACTGTTCTGTATTTTATTCATCACTGAGTTCACTAAACAGATACTACTGGTACAAGAATGAGAACACTGTATCACACAGACAAATTGATTCTTTGGGACTGTAATATATTCCTTGAACATTCCATATTTCTGGTCTGTATGGAGAAATTTTTTTCTATGCTACCTATTGTGTTTCAAAGATAATTCTGTACCTTCAGGGCAGCATATCTTAATGAAACAAAGTTCTTTTTTGTTAATTCCTAATACTGGCTTTTCAGAAAATAACCTCGCAGACTTAGCCATTAAACCAAAGTTTCAATTTTAAGCAGTGTTATTTCAGTCTGTTTTATTTTAATAATATCAACTGTAGTAAAATAAAGGACAGCTGTTGTGAATGCATGTTAAAAATTAAACCTGGGAAAAGAGTTGAGTAATACATAGGATGGGAAGAATTTCTGTAAGTAATTGTTTTCATGAATGTGCAAAACCTTCAATAGATGTGATAATTTTGCAATATCCTTCATACTTCTCTTTTGATATAATATTCTGATTTTAAAAATGGAGTAATTTTGCCAGATATTTTCAATGTTCTGTTTCAACTAAGCCAGTGTATATTTTCAATAACAATTACCACTAAATTGCAGTGAAAAAACCCCACATTTTTGCTCTTTCTTTTCAACAAATTCTATCATTCTGACAACTGTCATTTCACCGTTTGTTTTCTACTTTTTACTTTTACAGTATTTTTATCCATGCAGTATTTAATCCTTTATTTTAAATAAAACAGTTTATCACTTTGATGTAGAAATAAAACAAGAATTTAGTATTATGCTTAAAAAAATAATAATTTCCAATATTCTCACAACTCTCAGGTGAAATTTCCATGTGACCGATAACCTGTAAAGCCAATGAAGGTTGTCTGCATTTTTGCTCTGGAAAGCCTTTTGTGTTAAAACAAAACAAAACAGTTTGTGACTGTAGTTGCCTAGTATCTTTCCTATTCCAGCAAAAGAGAGTAGCAGTTCTGAATGTCCCTCATTTAGAACTTCAGGCAAGGCATTACTTTTCTCCCTAGAGCAGTCCTAATCAGTAAATGGCAAGTAAGCTTGCTTCATGCCACAGAGTGTTCTCCCTCTCCCTCCACAACCATGAGAAATATGTAATACTTCTGAAACAATTTCTATGAAGGAAAAAATTTTGATTCATATGGGATATTCTTTAGAGCTAGGTATATGCTTGTCTAGAACACATCGAAGGATTGACTTATTGAACATTTAACACGTTATGCTTTTAAAAGAGAAAGGGAAATATAAACAATTGTAACTGTTTTTCTCCAAAAAATAAATTTTAGGACATTAATATTTCTTTGAAATTTTATTACTTTTTAGCTGATTGAATGAAATATTCTTTCTAAGAGTGAACATTTGCAAAATGTGACTTATTCCAGTGTATTATCTAATCAGTAAATTTAAATGTATGTATGATAAAACTTAACCTTTTGAAAAAAAAAAATTATTTAGGGGTAAAAAACTGCATTAGTGACTCTATAATGATAATGCTACCTGACTTCTCTACCTGTTTCTTTTTCATGAAAACTAATTTGAACTAAATTATATACTTGAGGTGCTAATAATATTCTTATTTATTTTTATTTATATC
>JANIJG010165448.1:0-11701 GCA_024611175.1 Megaceryle torquata
ATACGGAGGGGACACGACTGGGAGAGCTGACCCAAGCTGACCAAAGGGATGTTCCAGACCATGTGATGGCTGCTCAATGAGAAAAGGTGGAAAAAGGAGGAGGGCATTGTCTTGTCCCCAGAGCAAACTCTGTGTTTTGCATCCCTGCTTCAGAAAGGGGCCAGCCAATGCCTGCTGAGGGGAGGGAGAGAACAGATCTTGTTTTTCTTTGATTCTCTTGTGCAACCTTTGCTTTGCTTTCATTAAACTGCTTTTACCGTGACCCACGTGTTTTTTTTTTTCCATCTTATTTTCTTCCCCTTGTCCTGCTGAGAAGAGGGAAGTGACAGAGTGGCTGGGTGGGCACCTAGCACCAAGCCAAGGTCAAACCACTGCACTGTGAGTATTTTGTTTTCTTCTCAGGGTGTACCAGATTAACAAGTCCAAGCATAAATGGTATCTAATGGACTGTTGGTTATTAACAGGACACATACCTTTTTCCCTTTTGGGCCTGCTTTTCCTTTCAGTCCTGTCATCCCCTGAAGTCCATTTTTACCCTAAAAGGACATAATTTTTTTTAATTACACATTATGTCTTACGCAGGTTAAACAGGCTGTACACTTGGTAGCAGAGGCTGGATGTAAGGCTACTAGATTCTAACTCTTGGTTTATGCAGTGAGAGGAGGTATGGGACTTAACACCTCTGTGCAACTGTCAGTGCACAAATTGTGCCTCTGCCACAACAAAATGGCCATGAAGCCTGTTTGGGTGATACAGATGGAAAGACCTGTCAGGCTGCATTTGGATTTGACAGGATGCCAACTGGAACACACAGAACTGATGACAAATATTTTGAAAACTCTAGTGACAGCTATCTGAGAAGTCCTCTTCAAATTTTCTGTCTTTCAGCCATTTGCTTATCTAAGAAAGTCTTAATTTATGTCAAAGTTGCTGTGTATGCTTACAGCAGATAAATTCCAGGCTAGAATTCTGACTCTTCCCTAGCAACTTTTGAGCTGTGAGAAAACAGACACTTAGAAGAAATCTACTTTTAATTTCATCAAAAGTAATAACCAACAGAGCCTATTTGTAATACATGTCTGTAAAACACTGCCCTGAGTGCACCAGATAATTCCATTGGCATTACCCTGTTTCCACCTTCTACTGAAGTCCTTTTTGCCTTGATCTGAATATATTCAGTTTGCACCAAGTAAGATGCTTCCTGAGGAATTGCATCTGACAGTGAAGGGTGGTACTACCTCACATTTCACCCCATTTTCCATTCTGAACTTCACCAGTCAAATTAATCCCAAGTAACCTTTCTATGTATGTTCAACTAGTCTACATGTAACACACATATGCTCCTTCTATAGAGGCTTCATCACTGGATAGAAAGAACTCCCACCAGCTTTAAAGTTAGTGCTGTTAGGAAGTGGTGCTATTTATTGAAGAAATTTCAGGAGGCAAATAAATTTTATTTTCCCTAATGGCATTTTGGGAATTTGGATAGATGTGATTACGGAGTCTGCCACTCAAGCTTTAGGTAGGGCTGTACTAATTTTAAAGATGGGTTATTAAACTCATTATGGGGAAAAATGTATCTGTAAGACTAAACTTTTTTTTTTACCTATTATTATTTTTCCTGTCAAATAACTGGTATCAAGCTGATAGAAAAGTGGCAACCACATGGCTGATACAAATCTAGCGCATATCCATCAATCCAATAGCAAAGACACATAGGTGCATGCAAGGTTGGAACCCAGCTGTTTATAGAAACTAAAGAGTTTCTATAAAATATATAGGGCAATGGTTCATTTCACAAGATGTAAAAAAATAATGATAGGAAATTGAAAGGTTTTAAAAACATTTGTTTACAAGGACAGAACCAATGCTTTTGAAGCAATTATATTAAATTTGAAGAATTTTCTGTAAGACATTTTCCCATTATTTTGGTTTCACAGAATTTTCTTTGAAAGCATTCTGGTTGAAAGTAGTCAGACTTCTGTTAATACAGACAATGTAAACTTCTTGTCCATAACCTGAGTTTAGGCTTAATATTGCAATTACTGAGACATGGTGGGATAACTCACGTGAGCAGAATGCTGTCATGGATGGCTGTGTTCTCTTTAGGAAAGACAGTCCAACAAGGTGAGGTGTTGGAATTGCCCTTTATGTGAGAGAGCAACAGGAATGCATTGAGGTGTCCCTGGGAATGGATTAATAGAGACTTGAGAGCTCATGGGTAAGGATTAAGGGGCAGGCTAACATGGGAGACACTGCTGTGGGTGTTTATTACAGGACACATGATCAGGATGGGGAGGTTGATGAGGCCTTCTACAGGCAGCTGAAAGTAGCCTCACAATCACAGGCCTTGGTTCTCATGGGGGACTTCAGCCACCCTGGTATCTGCTGAGAAGGCTACACAGCCAGGCATGGACAGCCCAGGCAGCTCCTCCAGTGTCTTGATGATAACTTTTTGACTCAGGTGGTAGAGGACCCAGTAAGGAGAGGTGTACTACTGGACCCAGTACTGGCAAACAAGAAGGGACTGGTGCAGGACATTACAGCTGGGGCCAGCCTTGGCTGTAGTGACTGTGAGAAGACAGAGTTCAGGGTCATGTGTAGTACGTAGAATTACAGCCTTGGGCTTCAATAGGGCTAACTTTGACCTCTTCAAGAAGCTGCTTGGAGAAATCCCCTGGGTTCGGGCTCTAGAAGGTAAGGGGCTCAAGAGAGCTGGTTGATATTCAAGCACCACTTCCTGCCAGCTCAGGATTGGTGCCTCCCTAAGAGCAAGAAATCAGGCAAGGGAGGCAGGACACCTGCATGGTTCAGCACAGAGCTTCTAAAAGAGCTCAAGTAGAAGGAAGAAGTTTACAGTATGTGGAAGAAGTGACTGAACAATTTGGAAGATTACAAGAAGAAGACTTTCACTTGGTTGAGAATGAAGGTAGAGATCAATTAAATAAACTGGATATCCACAAGTCCATGGGTCCTGATGGGATACACACATCAGTGCTGAGGGAGCTGGCTGGTGTTATTGCTGGGCCACTCTCTATCATCTTTGAAAGGTCCTGGAGAACAGGCAAGATGCCTGAGGACTGAAGGAAAGCCAGTGTCACTTCAGTCTTCAAAAAGGGCAACAAGGAAGGCCCAGAAAGCTACAGGCCAGTCAGCCTCACCTCATGGTGATGGAACAGCTTGTTCTGGGCTTCATCTCAAAGCGTGTAAAGTTAAAAATGGTTATCAGAAGTAGTCAGCATGGATTTGTGAAGGGGAAGTCATGTCTGCCTAATCTGATAGCCTTCTATGATGTCATGGCTGGATGAGGGGAGGGCAGTAGATGTTGGCTACATTGACTTCAGCAAGGCTTTCAACACCATCTCCCACAGCCTTAGTCAAGCTTAGGAAGTGTAAGTTAGATGAGTGGACAGTGAGCCAGATTTAGAACTGGTTGAGTGACAGAACTCAGAGTTTTGTGATCAATGGTGGGGGGTCAAGTTGGTGGCCTGCAACCAGTGGTGTTCCCCCGGGGACAGTACTGGGTCTGGTTTGATTTAACATATTCATCAATGCCCTAGGTGAAGGGACAAAGGGGACCCTCAGCAGGTTTGCTGATGCCACAAATCTGGGAGGAGTGGCTGACACACCAGAGCAGTGCTGCCACCCAGCGTGACCTGGATGGGCTGGAGATTTCAGCAGAGAGAAACCTTACGAAATTCAACAAGGGCAAGTGTAGGGTCCTGCATCTAGAGAGGAATAACCCCCTGCACCAGTACAGGTTAGGGGCTGATCTGCTGGAAAGCAGCCCTGTAAGACCTGGAAGTCCTGGTGGATGACAGCATGTCCATGAACCAGCAATGTGCCCTTGTGGCCAAGAAGGTCAATGGTTTCCTGGGTTGCATTAAGAAAATTGTGTCCAGCAGGTCAAGGGAGGTTCTCCTCCTCCTCTACTCTGTCCTAGTGAGATCACATCTGGAGTATTGTGTCTATTTATGGTCTCCCCAGTTCAAGAAGGACAAGGAACTGCTGGAAAGAGTACAGCAAAGGGCTATGAAGATGATGAGGGGACTCTTAGTTTGGAGAAGACTGAGGGGGGAACTTATCAATCCTTATAAATACTTATTTTTAAGTATTTATACTTATATAGGGTGAGTGCCAGGAGGATGGAGCCCAGTGGTAAAATGAGGTAACAGGCACAAACTTGGACAAACGAAGTTCCATCTAAACATGAGGAGGATCTTCTTTACCTTGAGGGTGGAAGAACACTGGAATGGGCTGCTGAGAGAGGTGGTGGAGTCTCCATCTCTGGAGACATTCAAAATCCACCATGACGTGACTCTGTGCAATCTGCTCTAGGTGAACCTTCATTGGCAGGGGGGTTGGACTGAGGTCCCTTCCAACCCTTATCATTCTGTAATTATGTGATTCTGTGATTTGCAGAACCAGCTACATTTCTCTACACATACCAATGTATGCAGACAGCACTCATGATGGAGCTGAATAATGCATCCCATGAATGACTATTGAATTACATTTTTAATATCTTAAACCATATCATTTTCATTTGAGGTTCACTTGCAGGGAGCAGGAACACAGGAAGTTCACAGCAGTGGCACATGGCAGTATATGAAAGGAGGAGCAGGCATGGGAATGGTGACAGTGGGTGGGTATGACTTCGAAAAAGGAAAGATGCACGAAGTGGCAGCAGCAGACAATGAGTAGGGAAACGAACAAGCCAGGTAATAAATGATCATCAGAGGACAGCTATGCAACAGCAGCTGAGACACTCATGGAGTGTAACAGGCAGGGGTTGGTTATGGTGTGCATTAGGTGTGCTTGTGCATATGCAACCTACCAGTGGCTCACAGTGAACTGTCCTGACAGTTCATCACACTGTGATGACAGTGTGACTGAAGAGTGGGTAAAATAGAGGAGCTCGGAAAAAGGAAAGCAGACAGGGTGAAGCAGAAGGTGCAGTTGGATTACTGCATAAAAGTTGAGGAGTGAGAGGTATATCTGGAAAGTTAAGGGCAGCTGAGGTTATGACATGGAACACGGCAGCATGTGTCTATGAAGGGTCAATGAAGTGCTTTGTTTTGCCTTGGAAGAGGTCTGGGTCTAAGTATGCCCTCTTTCTGAAGTTCTTCTCTGAATAAAAAGCCAGCCTCACCACAGCTGGACTTCTTGTACAGCTATTTATGGCATGCCATATGTCTTACTTTCTTTACAACAGGGAAAACATAAATTTCTCTTAGAAACCTGGGTCCCCCTTTCTTGACAACCTGAAGAAGTCAACTACAGCACCAGAGCTGCCTTCTAAAGAGAGCATGTGGAGAGACCACTTTGTTGCTTGAAGCTGACTCTCTGATAAAAAATGATACTGGTTTTTTTTTTCTTCACCAAAAAATAGGTATAAAAGAGTACTTACTGGTAACCCATTTTTGCCAGGAACACCCTATAATAAAACATCTTTGTTAGAAAGGTAAATGAAACAAAGAAGTAAGAAAAAGAAAAGCAATTAACTATAACTCGATGCGTGTCCTGGGTTCTGCTAGGGCAGGGTTAATGGTCACAAGCAGCTGGGAGGGGCCACAGGCAGGATAAACCACTGGACCAGCCAATAGGATATTTGATACCATACTGACATCATGGCTGCTCTGTAAGGGCAGGGCTGGTCTGGGGAAGAGGTGTGTGATTTCAGCTGTGCAGCTGGAGCAGGGAAAGCATCACCCCTGGTGCCAGTAGAACCTCGTGGTTTATATCACTTGTTCTGTATGTTATTTCATTAGTATTTTCATTACTGTCATTTCTTCTCTTTGTGTTGTTCTATTATACTGTCCTTATCTCAGTCCATGGGGTTTCACCTTTTTCTCCTGATTCTCCTTCCCATCCCATCAGTGGTGTGTGGGGGCATTGGGCTGTGTGGAGTTTAGTTGCCAGCTGAGGTTAAAAGAAGACAATGTGTCTTGCAGTCACAAAATAACAAGCCAGAACAGTAACAAATCCTATGTCACAGCGTGAACCACTTTCCGCCACTGTTTAGTTGGTTTCCATCTTGTGCTAATTGTTCAGAATGTTGTGAAGTGTGAAACAATCTGTATGTTCAGAGGCCCCTGAAGGAGGCATGTGAATTCTGAAGTCCAGCGGCTCTGAACATACTAAAACATGACAGCTGGGTGGGTGGTGCCTCACTGCAAAGGCTTCCTGAAGAGTTTGTGGAATGACTGTCTAAGCATGCTAGTGTGTTGCCACGTCAGTCGTTTGCCTTGTGCTTTCTGATGATTGTCTCTCATCAGGCCCTTGTGTTGTTATTGTC
This sequence comes from Megaceryle torquata, assembly GCA_024611175.1. Classification (NCBI taxonomy): domain Eukaryota; kingdom Metazoa; phylum Chordata; class Aves; order Coraciiformes; family Cerylidae; genus Megaceryle; species Megaceryle torquata. The sequence goes on from JANIJG010165448.1 coordinate 6,299, forward strand.
ATATGTGCAGAGTAGGTATGACACTCCCGAGTTGATTTGGTGGGGCTAAAGACCCATCTTGTGGAAGTATAGCTGCTGACAGCATGTGGGGCTGTTGAGTTTCAGGCCTTTGTGCATGTGTGATGAATGCCTACTGCCCTAGCCACACATTCTTTCAATAGACAGAGCATACTCACAGGCTGACCATGTTGTCCAAGTTTCCCTGGAGGTCCAGGAGGTCCTTGAATTTTTTTCTGCATATCTTCTACTCCTGGCCTTCCTGGAGATCCTCTGGGTGCATTCTCTCCTTCCTGACCTTTCTGACCCTGGAAGTGTCAGAAATTAAATGGTGAATATTAATAGTTAATAAGTAATTGAAACGAAATAGCAAAAGTATGTTGCATTACTTTTCCCATTTTTCTCTTCCCCTACCCCTATTCATGCAAGTACAAATAAATTTCTCACAGCTGGAAACATGAGAGCTGGTTACCCAGATGCAAATGACCATTTCAGATCTGCACAATCTAAACCAATAATGCATATTTGAAAAAGATGAGTTTCACAAATTCTGTCTGGGAAAAAAAGTTGTGAAAGTTCAGAAGAGAAGTTTAGGAATGCTTTGGCCAACCCCTGAGATCTACAACTCTAATGAAAGAGGGTTACATATTCAGCTTGGTTAAAAAGGAAAGGAACCAAAGATGAAATGAGGAAATTTATAGGAAAGAGTAAAAATGGACAACAAGCAAAAGCAAAAAAATGCTAAGCATCAGTATTTGGTCAAAAGAAAATAAAAGTAATAAAAAGAATAATTTAAGTACACCAGGAACAAAATAAACCTTTTTGTAGGTGAAGCTTGGGAATTAATACATATTTAAATTAAAATTCAGTATACAGGATGGAACATTTAAGTAATTTTTTTTTTAATCACATTTAGAACCAAGCACTAGAATATACTCATATTTTATAGCAGCGATGAAATATTTTGCGTTCCATTACTAGTTAATGAAACTAGGTTAGATGCAATATAGTAACTACTCAAGCTTTTTAAAGTTAGCGGTATGACAGCTTTCAGCAAAGGAGCTGAGTTTTTTTAATGATCGTTCTGTGTCTTGTCACTAAGAAAGTCCCCAAAGACCGAAGACTTTTTCATCTGGTCTCATTAGAAATTTTTTTTCCCATCTGGAAAAGTGTTAGGAGAGAACCAACTTAACCAAGCCCTGGGTAAGACCATAACCTGGGTAAGATAACAGGGTTGTTGATACAGGTTGTTAAAGTGCTGAAGGAGGTGGAGGGTGTTGTGGCAAGACCCATTTGATTATCTACCAAAGGTCTTGGGAATCTGGGGAGGTCCCTGCAGACTAGAAGCTAGCTGTTATTATTCCAATCAACAAAAAAGGGCATGAAGGAAGACCCAGGGAACTACAGACCTGTTAGTCTAAGCCAGCTCCTGGAAAAATTATGGAGAAGATTATACTCAGCATTACTGAAAGGCATATAAAGAATAATGCAATCATGGGGCACACCCAGCATGGGGTCACAAAGGGAAAGTCAAGGAACTGTAGAATCATTGAATCATCTAGGTTGAAAAAGACCTTTTAAGATCTATTTAAATAATTTGGTATCCTTCTATGGTAAGGTGACTTAACCATCTGCTGAAGGGAAGGTGGTGGATGTAGTACTTCTGGGTTTAGTAAGGCAGTGAACGGGGCTACGTCTGGCCAGTGACCAGTTACCAGTGGTGTTCCTTAGGGTTCAGTTCTAGAGCCAGTGCTGTTCAATATTTTTATCAATGATCTGGAGACAGGAGTTGAATGCACTATTAGCAAGTTCACTGATGATACCAAACAGAGGTGCTGTGGACTCACTTGATGGACAAGAAGTTTGCAGAGGATCTAGATTGTATCACTGAGCTATGATTAATGGGATGAAATTTAACAAGTCGAAATGTCATATTCTATACCAGAGAACAAGTCTAAATCATGAGAGGAGTGGCTGGAGAGCAGCCCTGCAGAAAAGGATCTGGGTGTGCTGGTTGGCAGCAGGGTCTGTAGGAGCCAGGGGTGTGCCCTGGCAGCTGAGAGGGCAAAGCACATCTGAGGTGCATCAAACACCAGCCAGTCAAGAGGTGATTATCTTGCTGTAATCAGTATTGGTGCAGCTCTAGGAACAGGCTTCCTAGAGAGGTGATCAATATCCCAAGCCTGCCAGTGTTTAGGAGGCATTTGGACATGCTTCAACTTGGTCAGCCTCAAATGGGTCAGGTAGTTGGACTAGATGATTGTTGGAAGTCCCTTCCAAATTAGTCTATTTTCTATTCTATTATTCTATTCTATTCTATTCTATTCTATTCTATTCTATTCTATTCTATTCTATTCTATTCTATTCTATTCTATTCTATTCCATTCCATTCCATTCCATTCTATTCATTCTACTATTATTAACTACTTAAATCAAGACTGGATTTTCATTTAAGAAAAATAGCCCCAAACTGAAGGGAAAAAAAAAAAAAAGACTGTCAGAACAGTAGTTCATCCTGACATTAAAATTGCTGCTTTTAAAAGATGTGAATTGATGCATGAAAACATCAGAGGAATCATATTTGCAAGTCCCCCAGCAAATATTAAAGCCTCTTGTATGTTGGCTCCAATGGGTGATCCTTAATTTGACATTTCTCCATTTGTTCTGATTTGTCATGATACACCCAGAAATACTAGAAAACTCTGTAAGGAGCAACTGTAAACTTAAGAATAGAAGTTCTGTCATTCTTAATTCTCTCTGTTTTCTGGCAAACAGGTGCAGTCATAACAGACTGCAGTTTCAAACAGTATCAAGAATAGGCTTTTGGCATAGGAGTCACAAAGGCAAGAGGAAGGAAAGGTCTTTGCTTTCTGCTTAGAAAAGTCTGCAGTGGCTGTTGGATCAGGAATGTTAACTAATGGAAATGTGCTGCTAGCTGTTTATTTTGAAAAATGTCAGCAAGTAGGGCAAGTATTTGAGTAGGCTGGAGCCCCCTTACTCACAAGATTCCAAACGAAGGGCATATGTAACTTTAATTTGCAGAATCATACAAAATTCAAGTTACACATTATCTTGCAAATGTAACAGGTACAGTATCTTTCAAAGCCCAGTATCTCAGCAGATAGGGTCACTTTGCTACCCTGCTTTGGGGTTTCTAGTGCCTGCAGTTGTGTAGGCTGGAGTACTTTGTATTTAGGAGTTAAGAGGGCTGCAATTTTTCTTGTCACTGTGTGATGCTCAAAGTATAGACAGGCTACAGCCTTGCATTTTCTCTTAATTTCCTTGTCTAGGAGCCAGGTCCACAAAAGAGTACCCAAAGGAGTATCTAAGGGATTTGACAAGAAGTGATTTTGAAAATATGACTAGGCTCAGTGCTTTGCATCTAATTTATAGTTGTACCTGGTCCTGGCAAAATGAATTTGCCAATTAAATTACAGCCTGTCTGCGTCAGAATTTCCTCTGTTCAGTACTGTACAACTCACAGTTGGTGGCACACACACTTTCTAGAATCTCTTTCCAACAGGAGGGATCCTGAAAGGAATTCCTGCTTGGACGCTTACTACAATACAGCCTGACCAGGGTTTTTGGAAGGCATCTCTGACAGGTGAAAGATGTCCATTTACTGCCTCTTCTGGCGTGCTTCTGAAAAATGTGCTGTCATCCTCAAGAGAAGCTAGGCATGGCTGGAAACATCATTTATTCATGTGACTGTTCTAACACAGACATGAGGAGTAAAAGAACCCCAAGCAACTTCACTGACTTGCCTCAATTTTGGTCATTATAAGGCTATCTTGGAGTGCTTGGTCTTAATATTTTATTAGTCACAGCATCTTTTTATTGTGAATGCCAGGAAAGCTGCTGGTTACTTTTGTAACGTATGCAGCTGTCAGGAGGCATCATACACTGCTTTAACTGAAGGTTTCTGGTTAGTCTGTGGGCAACTAAGGGAAACCAGAAACTCCTCCAGAGTTTAAGTGTGTTTTAGTGTTAGTATTCTGTGCAGACCACCCAGTAATGAAGCACTGTGATAATGAAGTGGTTCTTTTCACTTGGTACTTCACACAGAAGCACTTGGTGAGCACTCAAAAGTTACTAAATTTAAAATCTGTTTATATGCCACACTTCTGAGAAGAAGCAGGACTTTCACCTGCAAGGCAGTTGCTGTAAGACCAAGATGTCTGCTTTTAGGGAATAAAGTTGTGGGGTTTTTTGGTGAGGATTTACATTATCTTCTTTGTTTCTCACTTTCTTGAATACAAACCTGAAGGAACAAATTTGGTTTGTTAGTCAAAAATCTCAAGCCTGTCTCAGTGCTTATAGATCCAAATTTCAGCATAGTGTCAGTGCTTTTCAGTATGATGTCATGGAAATGCATTCAAGAATCTAACGAGTAACTTCTGCTTTTTCACCCTGCTAAAATGGAATAAATAAAGGTACCACCTTAGAAAAGCACCTAAAATTCTTATGTTTTCCTGCTTCTGAGACAAAAAGGCAAGGCATATATTAAACCCACTGTACAGACCTCCTTTCTGTTTACTTCTGACAAAACACCAGCACCAGAGCCATCTTCTTCTCTTAAGATTTTCTGTGTGTCAGTGGTAGAGTCATTGTTGCCTTGTCCAGTTTCCATGACAGATGAATCTAAATAAAATAATCACTTATTAATGAAAGACAGAGTAAAATAAAACCCGCTCAGAAGTAGAGATGATGCAAGTTATAAAGAAATTATTTAGATTATGATCAAAATACACTCCAATGATTAATATTCATCACTTTATAACTCGGAAAATTTTATAAGGAAAGAAAAAAAAAGAGAAAAGTGAGAACAGAATTATAAACCAAATGCTTTTTTAGGGACACAGAATGTATTATATCATCTTCTTTGCCTCAAGCTCTGTCCAGTGGTTGCATATTTTTCATCTGTATAGCAAAAAAACCCTAACTGGTGCTATCTGAAGTATGTTTGAAATGTAAATAGGAACATTGTCTTTGGCCTTATTAAGATAAGTAGTTTTTAATTTTATAGGACTGCACTGGAATTGTCTTACTAGTGGAGGATTCCTCAGTGCATTGTTCTCTACTCTCGTTACTTTGCTGCCAGAACACCCCATTGGTGCACTAGTCAGGTTCACATCCTTTGCAGGGAACATACACAGGATATTCAGTTTATGGACATATATACGTAGGATATTCAGTTTATTCAGTGATGGTATTCAGTTTTACATGAAAAGCTGTGCTTCATTATAATAGGAGGTCATTGTATCAGGTCTGACTGAGCTGGGGTTAATTTCCCCCCAGCAGCCCTCCCAGTGCCCTCCCAGCTTTGCACTGGGAGCTGGAAAGGTGCTGCTCACACCCCGTGCTGTGGCTGCTGCTGAGCGGGGCTGGCACGGCACCCAGGCTGGT
>JANIJG010165449.1:0-11692 GCA_024611175.1 Megaceryle torquata
CTGTCCAGGGCTGTGCCAGGCTGCCCAGGGCAGGGGGGGAGTCCCCGTGACCCCTGGAGGGGTTTCCAAGCCCCCCGGGGAGCTGTGGTGCTGAGGGCCAGGGGTCAGTGGTGCCCTGGCAGCGCTGGGGCAATGCTTGGACATGAGCTGAAAGATCTCTTCCAACCCAAGTGATTCTCCAATTCTAACCCACAAAGTTTAGAAGGGGGCCTCCTTTAGCTGTCTGTCAGAAACAGAGCAAGGAAACAGTTCAAAAGACAGAATGCCCCCTTGGTGCACCCACAGCATCACAACCTCCTGTCCCAAAAGCTCTAGACCTCACGGCAGCGACCTGAAGCCCAACAGGCTGCCACAACTGCTCCTAAAAGCTCATGGAGCACTCCCAGCTCACGACCAGGAATTGGCTGCATTTAAAACCAAGCAAACAAACAAGAAAAACAAACAAAAAAAAAGGAAACAAAACAAACCACAAAGAATGTCAAAGGTCAGCCTGGTGACCTGCGTAGCTTGTTCAGCTGCAGACAACATCATGTTTGTTCTGGGAGAAGGGAGAGGGAGGAGGGAGAGGGAGGCTTTCCACAGTGCTTCTCGGGATGGAACAGCCCTGAGTTTGTAACGAAGTGCAAGGAGAAGCAGCGAGTGAGTGGCGAGCGAGCAGCGAGCGTGGGAGAAGCTGTGGGGAGGAGAGCAGGGGCACCAGCAAATGGAGCTGAAGGGAAGAGTTTGAGCAACTGGGAGGGGAAGGGAAAGATTTTAATTAGCTTGAAAATGAAGAGGAAATCTGTGCCAGGAATCGAAGAGCAGCCACTCAATATCCTTTTCATTTGCAAAGGCATTTTTAGCAAACAAAACGCCTACCGCAAGCACGCTGAGGCTTCCCCCCACCTCCCAGAGAGGGGACAGTTGCAAAGGTTTGAGTGAGGCCCCAGTGTTCCCGTTCTCTGCTCCTCTTGCAGCAACTGGTTTTTCTCACTGCCTCAGCAACTCAAAACACCAAAACGCCTTACACCCCCAAAATCCCTTCACACTCACCCGGGACGCCTCTTGTTGGCTCTCTGAACGATGGCTCCTCCAGCTTGCGCACCCGCGCCGGGGTTCCCGGAGCTGACGGCTGCACCCAGTGAGGAAACATCTGATGCCATTTCTAAAGAGGAGAGCAGGGGGGAAAAAAAACCAAAGAAAAGAAACCAGTATTACATCAAATCCCCCTCTAGTTCAGCATTCTCCACCCAGAGCCCCCATTGAAAGCGATCGCGTTTCAGTGTCTGATGTGGACAGATTTTGGGCAGCGGGTGTTTCCAGTCCTTTCATCTCTCTGGAGCCTGCACTAAGGGTGCGTTTCAAGCCTCGAGCACACACTGCTTCCATAAGCTCCAGAGCTTAGATTGATGAACTAAAAGCCACATCTCTTTTTCAGTCTGAGGAAGAGAGCGACACGATTGTGGGAAGGGGCTGAGCCCGTTCTCAGATGCGAGCTGCGCAGAGGGGAGGAGAAGAGTTACGAGTCTGACTAATTAAGAGGGTTTATTTTCCAATCAAAGAGCCAAAGAATTAACTGAGACGCTCGTAAAGCGCCTTGAATACCATCACCTTTCAGACAGGCACTTCTACCCTTCAGCAGTACTGCCCTGGCCCAAGTTCTAGTCTCTGCCCACATTCCTAGAGCCAAAGAACATCGTTTTGGGGAAGAACTGCTACTGCCTCCATCCAGCACAAGAGCTGCATTGCTTGGCGCTAAAACCCCTGTGTTTTACAGGTAGAAAAGTGGGAAACTGAATCAGAGCATGTAAGAGATGGAACAGGCAGGTCAAGAGGTGTGGAACTGGTGACACTTTGGAGACCACGCCGCCCAGTATCACAGTGCTGCTTCTACAGGAGCTTCCACATACGTGCAACATGGGAGAAACTAAAATGTACTTGGAAACATGAAAATAAGCCCTTTACGGTGCCTGGGAGGGAAAGAAGCTTACAAGTGGACACCTCAAAGGCGCTGCCTTCAAGCCAGGCTCAAGCCTGTTCCAAATTATGGCTTTTTCCACCCCAAACTGCTTCACAGCTCCCACCCCTGCCGATGCTCCGGCATCTCTCCTCCTCCCCACACCCTCCACCAGCAGCTCCCAGCTCTTACCAACGCGACCTGGGCTTTCTCTGTCCTTTTTCCTAATCCCAGTTGTTTAGGAGCACCCGTAACAAGCTCTGCAGTCATTCAAAGCTTGGCTTAAACCAAAGCCATGTCAGGAGACAGCCATGAGAGCTGCATTTGATGTTCTTCTACATTAATGTGGACTGAGCTGCACCATAAGTGGACTTTTTAAACAAATTATAAGACATTTCTCAAACGTTTCAGGAATAAATCAGCTTTGTGCTCATTTTAATGGTGGGGGTTTTGAAGTTTGCTGCTGGACTACAAGGTAAACGGGTGCTCCAGGCAGAGAACCTCCAGCACGATCTTTGCAGACCGAGTTGTGCAAAGCACCTTGAAGGTTGATAAAGCAGAAGTGGTTTCTCTAAGTGGAAGAGATCAAAAATAAAAGCAACTCAAGACATAAAAAAAAGCCTATTGCTGAGGCTTCCCAAACCACAGCAAAGCAGCACATCAGTGCCTAGAGGTGCTTATGCCTGAAAGGCTTCCAGAACTGGTGGGACAAAGCAAAGAATCGCTGTCAGGTTTAACAAAGCCAGCAACACATTGGGGCTCAAGCTGTGAGGTGATCAAAGCTCAGTTTGGCCAAGGCCAGGAGGAGAAGGCTGGACCAGGAGAGCTGGACCATGGTGAAATTCTTCCTGGACTTACTTCTTACCTCATCAAACATAATCCAGCCTTTTGTATCCCCAACAATAGGAAATGAAAGGGAAAAAAAAAAAAAAACAAACCAAAACAACAACCAACCGTTTTTAACACCACAGATAAAACTGGGTCTAAAGTTTTTTCTCAGTTCCTGAAGTCAGCTTTCCCTCCACCAACAGTTTCATCTCAACAGCATTTCCAGAGCTGGACGGTATTTCGCTCGCAGCTAAAAGCGAAGCTGTGCAACAGCTCGAGCACCCCTGAGGTCCCTGCGACAGCTTGAGCACCCCTGAGGTCCCTGCGACAGCTCGAGCACCCCTGGCTCTGCTTGGGCCACAGCAGCGACAGCTCCAGCTCTCAGGAAACAGGCTCCAAAACTTCTGGTATTTTAAAGGGGAAAAAAAAAGAAATATTTTTCAGCCACGGTAATCTTGCTGGCTTATGTTACTGCTCGATTTGTTTTAGTGTAAGCAGCTGGTGTTGCTGAAGAAGTTTCTTCCTTGCCAGTCCATAGTATTTCCCAGGGGTGACTAAAACATGGAGTAAGCATCCAGCTCGGCAGTGGAAGGGGCCATAAACAGCAGTAGAGAGCACACCCCATTTCAACTACAACAGCAAACCACGAGGTCTTCTCTGAAGTTTCCCAAAAAAGCAGAAGTGAGGACAAAGAATCAGGTGTGGAAAGAGAATCTCCAAAGACAGAAGATTATTTAAGGTTAGGGTGTGGAAATATTTAAGGGCTCCGCTGGGAAATCGTTCCCTGGGTGAGAAAATCAAGTCAGTTGATCACAGAATGTTAAGGGTTGGAAGGGACCTCAAAAGATCATCTAGTCCAAAATGATGCGATGCCCTTAAAATAGACGGGAGGTTTTTTCCTCACACCCCATTCCGTGTGGCACCGCAGACCATCCCCATCCTCTTACTGCCCGATTTCAGATGGCTTGGACACCACCCAAGGGGTGGAAAGGGCTGCTACCAAAGGTCTTTGTTTAGAGGAACACGGCTCCGAGTGCAAGTAAACCAGGGCAGGAGGTTTATTCCCTTTCCCCAGGAGCCTGTGGCTTTCCAACACATGAATTTACACACCACGGTCTGAACAGAAATCCAGTTTCTGGAGCACAGTAGATAATAGTTTTATTAAGGAGAGAGGAATTTCCGCTTTTGGGCAAGGGAAGGAAGTGACACTGGGGCTGTTCCTCTGCAAATCAACTTTTAAGTGGGGCTGAGGGGGAGGGAGGATGTTTTTTGTCTGTTTTTAAAGGCCTCATCCAAGCCCTTGCTGTTTCTAAGGAGCCTGGACTAGCACTGACTCTCATCTCGTGATGAAACCACTTTATGCGGTGCTTCAGCGCCTACTAAGACGCGTTTCCCTCTCAGGGTGCAATGTGCCAGCAGAAGAAAAGAAAATGCTGTGAGATTTGGTAAAGTAAACAGGCAATCTTTTGAGGGAGATCATCCAAAACAGTTCTGTGCTCTTTCACATGGCCCATGGGCCTTTCCCCCACATCCTCACCCCCTAACCCGGGAGAGCACGGAGCAGGCAGATGGGGTGGGAAGAGGGTCTGGCTTGTTGACCCTTCAGACTTTCCAGGACACTCACAAATGCAAAGCTTCCTTCCCTTCAACCCCCTCATTCATCCCTCCAGTCCAAATCTGAGCCGTACAGCAACATCACAGCGAGGTCAGCACAGAGTTGATGGACCCAACCTATGAACGCAAGCTCTGAAGGCTTTGTAGACAACAGCTGGACGGGGGAATCTCAAGCACACGCGTACTCGGTAAATCCAGGAGCCCGTTGAGAAATGAGCAGTCACAGAATCAGGGAGTCACAGACTGGACTGGGTGGGAAGCTCATCTGGTCCAACCCCCTGCAGGGAGCAGGGCCATCTGCAACCAGAGCAGGGTGCTCAGAGCCCTGGCCACCTCCCCTGGGGTGGCTCCAGGGATGGGGCAGCCACCACCTCTCGGGGCAGCCTGGGCCAGGCTCTCCCCACCCTCAGCACCAACAATTTCTGCCTTATTTGTCTCAGTCCCTTCACCAAAATCCTTCCACAGCGGCCCTTGAAAGCCACTGGCTCCAAGACGTGAGTAGCCAGAAGCAACCTGACAAAGACCCCACTAATGGAGTCAACCTGTTCTAAGAGAGCCCAGTACAGGAGAACCTATGAAACACCAGTTCCACAGCTGAAAACTCCAGTTTGCGCAGTTGCTCAAAGCAGTGACCGGGGTGCTCAGCTCTGACTCAGCACAACAGGATCCAAAGCAGCAAGAACATCATTTTTCAGCTAGTCCTAAATCACAAAGAGGTGATGAACACATTCCTCCAAATCAACCATCCTTAAGAGCAAGGGGACAAACTTTTGCTTTCGTTTCAAAAGCAGCTTCTTCAAAACTCAGATGAACCACCAAAGGCGCTGCCAGTTGGTCTTTCTTGAAGGCAGGGGTGGGGGGTGTTTGCAGAGTTGCTACCACAAGAAGCCCCATCCTTGTTGGGGTTTCTGTTCCAGCCCTCCCCAGAAGCCATCCCTGCTCATCTCCAACATGTTAAACCTAACGAAGGCCAGAAGAGATAAGCAGAGGCAGCGCTGAGAAACGACCGAGGAGCCTCGTTCGTAACTGAATCTAACTCCTCGAGTGCGGCTCAGCCAGCGGTTGGCCCCAGAATAGAACAAGTTGAAAGCTCACGAAGGGAATGTCGCCTCCAGAGCCAGGCTTCCTGCCCTGCTCTCCTGGGGAAGGGCTCTGTCGCAACTACTGGCATCTCGACAGTGGAAAAACTTCAGAAATGGGAGTCGCATTGAATATTCCAAGTCCTGATTTACGACGCGGGCTGGACCTGCCACAACTCTTTGCTGTGTTTTTATTGAGCTGCTTCATCTGTCCCAGCCAGTGACTGGACAAAGCATGGCAAAACCAGCGGTTCCTGCTGCAGGGAGTTGCAGCAGATGGCTGGTTTAGCATATGGTTGTTGTCAGGGCTGAGGATCAGACAACACATTTTAGATCGAGCTTAAATTTAACTGCTAGCGAGCTCCCCAAATAGGCAAGGAAGTTTTGAGTGGGTTTAAACCAGCTGCTGAGAGAAAAGCAGCAAAGGCCTTTAACCATTTCTTGTATTTCCCAAAGCGCAGGGGGGTTGGGATTTCCAAAGAGCCTCAGTCTCTGGTGCATTTGAAATGGAGCTTTTCAGTTTGGGGGGTGGGTTTTTTAGGTGGTTTGAACTTCCCATGCAACACCAGCTCAGCACTTTCATCCCCATGGGAATCTTCTCCAAGGAGTTAGAGAAATTAAGGGGGAGAAAAAAAAAAGGGAAGAATTCATCCCCCATTCCCCTGCATTTGGAGCCACACATTGATAGGAGATGTTTGAAGCGAAGCTGATCAGTCACAAATTCATCCAGCCAGCACTAAAAGTGTCCTCATAGTCCAAATTAGTATTAAACCACGTAAAATTGGGTAAGATAAGCCACATCTCTTTTTTTTTAATCCCTCCTCCCAGTTAGCAGCTCCTATTCATTTTTCACTCCCAACCAGGGGATTCTAACACCATCAAACTTGCTTAAATTGGCACAATTGAAAGCTTTCAACTTGACTCCCTTCACGATTTAAGCCTTTTTGCAGTTAACTAAGACCTGCAAACCGCACGGTGGCTCAACACACCCTCCTAAGGAGGAGGGCACGGCCAGGTTTTGAGATGTATTCTTCAGTTAATTTATCTGAAGACAGGAAAGTGCTTTATCCACCTCTCTCTCGCCTTTCTGAGGGGTTCTGCTTTGCCACGGGTAAGGGGAGGACAGAAGGCCCAGGACAGCAGGACCCTGAACCCAAACTGCAGTTTGAACACTTAAAATAAATTCCAGCTTATTTTGTTTTTTTCTCCCAAGGAGTTCAAATGCACAACTAAGTTCTGACTTCTTTTTTTTGTGGCCAGTTGTCCCATTTGGCATACTGGGGGGGATTATCCAGTATTCCCTGGAGCCCCATAGTCCCTATTTGAATATCAAGGAGGAAAAGAAGAGCCAGCTTCTAAAAGAAGAACGTCAACGAGTAATTTATTGTACTAATAATCTCTGTGTGTATGTTTACACAACTCGTAAGTATTTTCCCCCTCTGTTTAAAAGGGCCAAGTTAATACCGGTCAAGTTAGTTACAAATATTAACTACAGATGTTAAAAGTTCTTTCTCTTTTCCTCCCAAATTTGTTTCAAATGTTCCTATCGTACAAAATAAGCAGCTCCAAAGCCTGCACTTACATAAACACTTTGCAATGTACTAACAGTTTAAAGCCATGAGCATCTTCCTCTCTCGTACCGAGCTGGCTCTGAACGTAAATTTCCCTTCTTAACCCAAGTAAAAGAGGGGTATGGTTGGAGGGTTGGTTTTTTTTGGCTTTACATTTAATTTCTCCATTCTCCCGATGGCAAAACCTTGATCTAGCACCAGGTTGGCAAGAGAAGAGGTGAACTTCCTGATGGTTCCCCACCACCACCGATACACACGACTCATGTTTTACTACTTGGAACAACATCACCGCTTCACAAGACATCGCTGCGAGCCAGAGGTGTGTTTTGCCATGGGAAGGGATCCCAACTTTGACAGTTCCCCTTTCAGAGCTGCCTTTGTTGAACTGAAACGGGAATTCCTGTGTTGTTTGGGTGGGTTTTGTATTAACACCCCACCTCTCGTTCCTGAGAGCTGAAGAATTTCAGCTCGTCGTGTGAAACCACAACCACGGATTTCCAGGCGCCGGTTCAGCACCCGAGCCTCGGAATCACCACAGACAAGTGGCCCAATGTGTTTTCTCAATATTTAAAGCCACAAAAGCTTCCTCTGGCCTTAGAAAGAAAAAAAAAAAATCATCCTTTTAAAGTTATGCTGAATAGTCCTTGATAAACCTGAGCATGTCACACACCCCAAGACCTCGCCAGCCTCAAGCCGCAAGCAAAAATAGTAAGAAACCACAAGCCAAAAAAAAAAAAACCCAACACCCCAAAAAACCAACAAAAACACCAAAAAAAAAACCCCACCAAAACCCAAACAAACAAAAAACCCCCACAAAGCTCAAATTCTGATCTCAGTCACCACATTGTAAACCCAATACAACTTCACAGACACCAGATTATTCCAGTTACATGCTAATTTCAGAGCAATTTTGCCTGAAATCTGATGAAGCCTGAAAGATTTCATTTTATTCATCAAGCATCAGATACCCCAACTCCTCCAAACAGGGAGTCCCTCCTTGGTTATCATCCTGAAGGAGGAAAAGTTGAAGGAATATTCTGCTCTTTGCTGCCCAGCTCTCATACCCTCGGTTATACAGCAGCCACTCAGCTCAGGGGGTTAAAAAGTGGCAGAGAAAAAGATTTATAAAGAGACTTTTCAAAACAGCACATCAGATTTTGTCTGTTGCTAATTAAAAAAAATCACTCGGTGAAACAAAGCCAAAAAAAAAAAAAAATAACCCAAACAAAAAGCCTAAAACCAACATCAACCATTAAGGACAATAAAGACAAGCGAGTTCCACTAGTGCTGCTCCCTCCTGGGAGGATGATGATGGAAACCAGACCCCCACACCAGCTACACCAGGGCAGGCGTGTGCAGGGCCCAGGCCGAGCCCTGAAGCTCAGGGACCAGAGACAAGCCCAACGTCTTCCTCACAACCATAACAAGCTCACACAGCGCTTCACCTCCCGCTTATCTTCTTTCCAAACCCACCCCCGTCACTTGGTGAAGTGATTCCTTGAAAACTTTCTGCCATTGGACAACCGCACCGTTCTCCAAACCCTCCCAGCGCCCCTCAAACTGGGTCCCTCGGCAACTTTTCCCCACACGTCTTGCCGTGGACAAGAGATAATAACACAGCGAGTCCCTCGCTTCTTCTCATGGGTGTCCCTCACCCCATCCCCTCTCAGCACCCACAGGCCCCTCCTGACCCAGCCCCAAAGCCTCCGTAGCACCCAAACCAAGCCCTGCTCCCCCAAACCAAACCCTGCTCCCCACTGAACCAGCTCCTCGAGAGCTTCCAGCCCAGGGTGACACCTTCGACCCACCTCAAAACTTCCCCGGCTCAACCCCGGCCTCCTCCACCAGCCCTTCGGCCCAGCCCGACCCTCACACCCACCTCCCTCCACCGAGCGCTGCCTCCCTCAGCGGCCCCCAGCAGCCCCTGCCCGGTCCAGGCCCCCTCAGCCCGCCCCCCCCCAGGCCCACCCCCGCAGCCCGGGCGGTCCCGCCGTGCCCCCCGCAGCCCGCCCGGCCCCGGCTCACCCGGGTTAGCGGCGGTAGCTGCCATGGCCGGTGCGGGACCCGCAACCGCCCCCCCGACTCCCTCCTCAGCGCCGCTGCCAAGATGGCGGCACAGGAAAACCCGCTGCACTGCCGCGCAGCGCAACCTGCCCGCCGCGAGGGGCGGGGCGACGGCGAGGAGCAGAGCTCCCATTGGCTCACCTAGGGAGCGGGGGGCGGAGCTAGTGAGCCTAAGGCACAACCAGCAGGGTAGGGTGAGCGCGGCCGTGCCACGCCCCTGACCACTGGAGGGGGCGGGGCCGGGGAGGGGGCGGGGCCACGGCGGGAGGTGTGTGGAGAGGGAAAGGTCGGGCTGGGTGACGTCAGTGTGGGGGTGGGGTTTGGGTCGGAGGGCAGGAATCCTGCTGGGACTGGGAATAGAGTTAGGGTTGGGACTGGGATTGAGTCTGGGACTGGGCTTGAGTCTGGGACTGGGACTGGGCTTGAGTCTGGGACTGGGACTGGATTAGGGTTGGGACTGGGACTGAGTCTGAGACTGAGACTGGAATTAGGGTTAGGACTGGGACGGAGTCTGGGACTGGGAATAGGGTTGGGACTGGGACTGGAATTAGGGTTGGGACTGGGACTGAGTCTGGGACTGGGAATAGGGTCGGGACTGGGACTGGAATTGAGTCTGGGACTGGGAATAGGGTTGGGACTGGGACTGGAATTAGGGTTGGGACTGGGACTGAGTCTGGGACTGGGATTGAGTCTGGGACTGGGATTAGGGTTGGGATGGACATTGGGGTGGGGATTGGAACTGGGATTAGTTCTGAGACTGGAATTAGGTTGGGGATGGCAAGTGGGGATCCAGCCTTGACAAGGCGTTTGGGTTGGAACTGGGATTGGGACTGGAACACGGCTTTGGGGCAGGATTAGGACTGGGACAACACCAGTAAAACCAATTACAGGTCACGGGCCCCACCCCCAGCCACCCCAGGGACCAAACTAGAGCCACCCTGGGACCAAATCCCCTTTGCAGACCTTTGAGACAAATCCTCCTTGGTGCTCCCCAGTTTCCCCCAGTTCACCCTGTGGAGGGACCTCGGAGCTTTCACCCCTCGGGCTCCGGGGGTGCTGGGCATGGAATTTAATCCACCGGATTGTTTCTCCCCGTTCCCAGGAGCGTCTGAAAGGCGACGCTGCCTCCCTGCTGCAGTATTCATGATGCCTGGGCGGGGGGGGGACAGGGACACACAGGAGCTGGGACAGGGGACAGCGTCCGTCTGTCTGTCCAGAGGTAAGAAGTTGCCCAAGGGAGGACGGGGCTGAGCCCCAACAACCCCTGGGTGCTGCAGGATGTGGTCCTGGTGATTTATCTTCTGGCCTTGGTGTGCTGAGGGCTGCGGGTGTTTGCTCCTGGGGTGTGTGTCAGCTTTACGAGCGTAATAAAATTAATAGTCTAGGTATTATTTATATAAAATATAGATTTATACAAGTCCTCACCTACAGACACCCAGCCGACTCTGCGTGGCTCACCCACAAGCCTCCCCCTCTCCCCTGAACTCGTAAAAAATCAAATTATCCGCCCGCTGCCACCAGCGCCTCTCTCCGGGATGAGCCCCCCCTCTCCTCTTCCAGTTCTCTTTGCTCACTGGTGGCTTTTTCCTCCCCTCCTGCTCCTCCGACTGGCGGCTGTTTGGAGGTGGGGGGGTCAGCTGAGCACCGGCCAGCTCATTACACCCGACG
Organism: Megaceryle torquata; assembly: GCA_024611175.1. Classification (NCBI taxonomy): domain Eukaryota; kingdom Metazoa; phylum Chordata; class Aves; order Coraciiformes; family Cerylidae; genus Megaceryle; species Megaceryle torquata. Next base: position 10,761 of record JANIJG010165449.1, read on the forward strand.
CCACGGGGTCCAGTGGCAAAATAGCCCCAGTTGAATGGGGATATTTTAACCTGGGCTGGGAGGGGAGACTGGAAGGTGAGATGATGAAGACTCCTGTGGTGAAGGCACCTGGGATGAGGATGGGGAGATAAGGGGAGTCCCCTCAAGCTGCCACTGACCCTGACAAGGAGCAGAGGGGTCTCGGGGCCGCAGTTTGGTTTGGTTTTGACCCCCCCTGCCCCTGCGCACACAGTGAACCCTCTGACTCCCCCTCCCCACCTCTGCTCCTCAGGGATGCCGCTGGCAACCGGGTGCTGGGGGACGGCCACCTGAGGAGCATCCGCATGGAGAACACCCCAGTGCCACCAAGCCTGGACCTGGACAAGGGCTTGGCCGTGACCTTCGTGGTGCTCATGGGCCTCTTCCTCCTGGCCATGGTGGTGCGATGCGCCAGGCTCGTCGTGGATCCCTACAGCGCCATCCCCACCTCCACCTGGGAAGAGGAGCAGATCAACTGAGCCGTGGACCCCCCCCCGGGGATCCCAGCACATCCCCCAGCCCTCCCTCGCCGCAGGGAGCTCCACACCCCCCCAGGCCTCAGCACTGAAGAGCTCCCAGCCCTCCCAGCACCACCCAGTACCCCAGGGTCCTCCAGCGCTGGGGAGGCTCCAGGGCTGTCAGAGCCACCCCTTGTCCACTGGCACCCTCCGAGCTCCCCCAGAGCTCCCCACTGCCCCCCAGAACTATCACCCCCAGCACCCCAGAGCTCCCCACTGCCCCCTGCCCCCCAGAACTATCCCCCCCCAGCACCCCTAGAGCTCTCCATCACCCCCCAGGACCCTCAGAGCCCTCCCCCACCCCCCCCTACCCACCCCCCCCCCCCCACCCCTAACCACCCCCCCCCCCACCGCCCCCCCCCCCCCCCCCCCCCCCCCCCCCCCCCCCCCCCCCCC
>JANIJG010165450.1:0-11681 GCA_024611175.1 Megaceryle torquata
GCCCTGGCTGCCTCCAACCTGCTGATAGCCTGCAGACCATGGCTGGCCCAGGAGTCTGTCCCAGCAAAACCAGGACATCTAGATACTACAATGCTTTCCCTCCATTCCCTAGCATCTCCAATGTTCAATATATTAAAAAAGAAGGGGAGAAGCAGCTTGCATTCTGCTTTTGTCACTTCATACAAAGTTATGAGGCAAGGGAGATAGGGAGGCAAGGACATCCAGAGGAGCTTGCATTGCACCTTCTGTCAGTGGTAGAGAAGAGACATCATCATTGCTTCACTTCTTGCTTGTTCTCATCTTAGCCTAGGACAAATCTTGGGCTTATCATCATCATCAGGGTTTGTTTAACCTAGTGGGTAGGCGTGCAGGACATGGACTACTGCTATGCAGCAATACAGCACAATAGTTGGGTTTGCAATGAGAAGTCTGAGCTGAGGTAGGGATGGTGCTTGCTAATTCTCAAATTAAGTGGGACTTTCTCTTACAGGGTTTTAAAGTATCTGTTGGATGTGGGAGTTGAGAGTTTCCGAGCTTTTATCTTCCTAAGACACACTGATTTCTTCAGGTCCAGTAGACACCATCAGGTGCTTGTTTTCCACCCACAGTACAGCACCACGAAGTTATTACAGGAGCTGAGACAAGAGTTAGCTCCCAGGGCCTGATCCACATCAGCAGAGAGGACCACAGATCAGGCTGAGCTGGTGGAGTGAGGAGCAGAGCCACTGTGGACCGAGACCCAGTGGCCACGTGTTCCCCAGAGCCAGCTGACATTGGCAGAAGCTGCAGTTTCAGGCTTACACAACATGTGTGGCCTCAAGTGTCCTGTTTCCTTTGCAAATAACTTGAAGGTTTTACACTATTTTCCTTTCAGCTGAACATACCCAAATACTTCCAAAAATCCCCGTGGCAGTATGGTCCCCCTGCCACTCAAGGACCAGCCAAGGCCTGATGTGACTCTCCCCAGACTCCTTCCTAGAGTGTTAGACACCAATTGTGAAAGACAAAGTGTTTCAGACATTAGATGCACTGAAGTGCTTCTAAGAACAGTCAGGTATCTCCTTGATGTGCTGGACACCAGCGTTGCTGAACCCAGCACTGCTTTCCCTGTTGCTTGGGAATCTATCATCTCCTGACAGCCCAGTAAATCTGTCCCTGAGTCATGGCCAACAGGTAGGTGATGTAAAACTTCAAAAGTCAGCAAATTCTGGGTCTGCACAACTAGCAGCAAGCTGTTGGTTTGCCACAGAGCTCACAGAAGTGCAATAGATGGCCCTTTTTGGGTTTGGTTGGTTTGTTTAGTGAAAGCCTGACAACGCTATTGAAGGTAGACCTTGAAACTCACCAAGTTTGGTAAACTTTTGGGTACACATTAATGAATGGGCTCTGCCAGGGGTCAGAAGGCAATTTGCTTCTTCTGTCAGGTGGGCCTCGTCACATTGTCCTTTCTGTAAAATACATAAAAGGTCTTGTCACAAGCACAAACCTCAGTGCTGAGTTCTCAAAGCACGACTGGGAAGGAAGGAGGCAGAGATCAGTTGGGAAACTGGCACCAATTTCATAGGGCTTGTGTCACACAGAATCATGGACCAGCTGAGGTTGCAAGGGACCTCTAGAGACCAGCGAGTCCAACCTCCTTTTCCCAAAGCAGTCAACTAGTTCAGGGCTGTGTCCCAGTGGGTGTTGTCTCCCTCCATGGATGGAGACTTCACAGGCTGCCTGAGTGCATCTTCCAGTGTCTGGCCACCTTTACATTGAGGGGGCCAAAACTGATCCCATTATTCGAGGTGTGGCCTCACCAGTGCTGAGTACAGGGGGAATCTGCCCTAGTCCTGCTGGCCACACCAGTGCTGACACAAGCCAGGATGCTGGTGGCCTTCCTGGCCACCTGGGCACACACTGGCTCATCTTCAGCCGGCTCTTGATCACCAACCCCAGGTCCTTTTCCATCAGGCAGATTTGCAGCCACTTTGCCCCTGTGCAGAAGGGTCCACCACGGGATGGACCCCACAGTGGGGCAAGGGCAGAGTCAGGAGGATGGAGCCGAAGGGAAGCAGCTCTGTGGACCGGCTGCACCCCCCATTCCCGCTCCCCCGGAGCGATGCTGGGCCCGGGAAGGAGGGGAGGACGTGGTTTTTTTTTTTGTTTGTTTGTTTGTTTTATTTCTGACTTCCCTACTGTGTTATAAACCGGCAATAAATTATATTAATCTTCCTGAAGCCGGGCCTGCTCTACGCGGATAAGCGCTGATTAAAGACCTTGACCCCCGCGGAACCTCAGCAGCAGCTCCCGCACCCAGCCAGCCCCGCAGCACCCCCGGCCTCGGCCTCCGCCTCTCCCCGGCTGCCCGTCACCGTCGGCGGGCGGGACCTCCGTGGGGAGGTGGCTCTGTCGCCGCGGGGAGGGCGGCCCAAGGTCGGAGCCGAGGCGGGGGGAGGGCCAGGCCAGGCCGTGCCGTGCCGTGCCGGGCGGTGCCGCCGCGGCCTCCGCTGTCCGCAGATGGAGTACGACTGGTTGGGCTTCGGCTACGCGGCGCTGGTGGCGGCGGGCGGCGTGGTCGGCTACGCCAAGGCAGGTAGGTGCCGGGGCTGGGGAGGGGTTTGTCCGTGTCCTGCCCGCTGCCCCCCGGCCCCGGCGGTGTCCGAGCGCCTCGGGAGGAAGGGCTCAGGAGCTCCGAGCTCCCCTCGGGGTCCGCTACGGGGGGGGTGACCCCGGCAAAACTGCTGGGTGGAAACGGTGCTCTGTTCAGGTCTGCAGAGGACCTTGCCAATAAAAACAACCACTCCAGTGTCTTCTGTTTAGATTGTTGTGGAGGAAAGGCTGAGAGCCCCGGGGCTGTGCAGCTGCAGAAGAGCAGCCTGAGAGGGGAGCTGAGCAATGCTGAGCAAGAGCTAAAGGGCCCCTGGGGGGCAAGAGGCTGGGGCCAGACTCTGGTCAGTGGTGCCCAGTGACAGGACAAGGGGCAGTGGGCACAAACTGGAACCCAGGAGGTTCCATCTGAATAGGAAGAGAAACTTCTTTGGTGTGAGGGTGTCAGAGCCTGGCCCAGGCTGCTCAGAGAGGCTGTGGAGTCTCTGGAGAGATTCCAAACCTGCCTGGACGTGGGTCACCCTGCTGGATGGAGCAGGGGGCTGGACCAGATGGTCTCCAGAGGTCCCTTCCCACCCCTACAGTGCTGGGATTCTGTGATTTATTTATTTATTTATTTTTAAGTAACAGAAACTTGGAAGTTTGGTTGTTTTTTTTTTTTTTTCTTTGTAGACTGTATGTTTTTTTACTAACTGCTTTATATTTCATTTTATACAAGGCAGCGTCCCTTCTCTAGCTGCTGGTCTTCTCTTTGGTGGCTTAGCAGGACTAGGCGCTTACCAGCAGTCCCAAGATCCAAAGAATGTGTGGCTTTCCCTCGGTAAGTTTCCTTGGCACCTAAGCACTGAGCATTACTGGCAACAGTGGGAATAAGTAGCCTTTTTTTCTATCGTGTTTCAGGTAATTTGTGCCCTTTTATTTGCACTTATGTTGTAAGTGGTGGCAGGACTACTGGTTAAACCAGTATGTGTCAGGAACTGATCTTGCATTTGGGCACTAGGTTAGCCTTGATGACCTCTTGAGGTTCTTTCTAGTTCTTTGACCACACCATAGTTTTGTTAGTATTATGATACTATAGTGTTAGAGTGATATGTGACTATTTAAAACTAGTAGGACTTGATCATATAATGTGCTGAAAGACTTTATGAAGCCCCGGGTAGATACCACAGATGACTAAACTGCCATGTCTCTAAGGAATGAAATGTAAACTACAGCTCAACATGAAGCAAAGTTTCCACTTGTGAACTGCCTCTTCCGCTGTGGCATTCGGGGGTTGTTTAGCCTGGAGAAAATGAGGCTGGAGACAGGTGGGGTCAGTCTCTTCTCCCAGGTAAAAAGCAATAGGACAAGAGGAAATGGCCTCAAGTTGCACCAGGGAAAGTTTAGGCTGGACCTGCGGAACAATTTTTTCCCCTTGAGGGTTGTCCAGGGCTGGCCCAGGCTGCCCAGGGCAGTGGTGGAGTCCCCATGATCCCTGGAGGGGTTTCCAAGCCGTGGAGCTGTGGTGCTGAGGGACCTGGGTCAGTGGTGCCCTGGCAGTGCTGGGGGAACAGTTGCACTTGATGATCTTTAAGGTCTCTTCCAGCCAAAACGATTCTGTGATTCTGTGCTGTGGGAGTGGCAGCGCATCTCCAGCATGAGTTTTTAGGCAATGTCATGACAGAAGGATGAGCAGCTTCTGTATATCCCAATGTGGTGCATGTAGTGTTTTCAAGTGTACCTCTTGAAAGCAGTGGTGTGCTAGCCTAGAACAACTCTTTCTTCATCTCTTCCTCCTCCTGCCCTGCTGCGCTGTGTGGTTGTGGCTCCTGCTGAGCTTTAGATTGGTCACAGTACATCATGGGTAGAAAGCCAAAAAAAAGAACCTTGCCAGAGTATCTTTATAATTTTGTCCTGTCTGATGCAAATGAACTTGAAGCTTTGGAGAAAGGTGTACAACACCTCCACCTGCCTTTCTTCTCTGAAGAAACAATGACCCTGTAACTTCTGTGTGAATATTGATGGGATTTGTTTACCAGACTTAATTTGGAGCAATGTTTGAAACATTAGTGGTTATTTCAGTTTGATCCCTCAGATCCCCTTCTGTTTGCTAATTCATTGTTTTCAAGAGGAGTTGTTTTATTTAGTGCCACCTTCCAGTTCAGAATGGAACTGTGATGATGTTTGCGTCCTGCATAGTGAACTTTGTCACCCTCCTTGCTTTCTGGCAGTTTTGAGCCTATCTGTATTCCAGGAAATAGTCATTCTTCTACAAATAAGGAGAAACTGAGGGGAAAGTCAGTGGTCTGCCAAGAAGATTGGAGCTAGTGGGCCATTAGATGGTAGTCTCAATCCTGATGAGATCTACTCGCTTCTCCTGAGTGGTGGAGTATGTTTTCCAGAGCTGCTGAGAAGCTTCCAACAGCTCTACTGTTATAATTAAGTAAATTAGTGTTATACTACGTAAAAATAAGTTTGTGTATGCTTCCTTGTGGAGAGGAGGGAGGCATTCCTGTGTCCTGTAGACAGAGACCTGTTTGGTTGGCACTGCTAAATGGCCAAGCGCTGGTATTTCTGTTTCAAATGGTTCTTCCTGGGCTCCTTTTCAACAGTGTCGTCTGGAACCTTGTCTGCTGTTATGGGAATGAGATTCTACAACACCAGAAAAGCAATGCCTGGGATCATTGCTGGTGCCAGGTAGTCACCTGTCTTCTTTTCTCGTCTGCATTTTTGAATAAGCATTTTGTTTAACATCTAAGCATGTTCTTTAACATCTGAGCATGTATTACAACAGCTATTCTGTTTCAACAGTTTACTGATGGTTGGACGGCTTGGATTGCAGATCATGGAAAAGCCTCTTAAGCCCTAAGTCTGCGCTGAGTCACTTGAAGATAAGGTGATCGAGAAGCCTGAAAATGCAACTGTCTGAACGTGCTGCGCAAAAGCAGAAAAGGCACTGCTGCCCGTGCGTGGTATTCCTTGTATCCTAATGCATGCAGATTGTGTTTTTACTGGACTGACATGGAAAGCCCTTGTCCTGTCTTCCAAAATAGTATTTGTCTTAATATTCTCTGCACTGTGAAGCAAGTAAATACGAGTGTAGCATTAGCTTAGCTTCTGGTCCTGCTGCTTACTGCAGGCAAAGACCTCTCGGCACTTGCACGCAGACAGTTGCTGGATTGAAGCTTAAATGTACATCTGGACTTGTCATTCTAAAATCATCCGTGCCTCTAAAACAAGGGAAGTGGAGTTGCCAATTTGTCACTAGTAATTAATAGAACAAACGTGGTTATTATGTTACTTCTCCCTTTCCTTGCCCGTTGATCCGGTCATGATCGTCAGTCAGGGATTTTGTTCTCTCAGCACTGGTCCCACAAAACACAATCATGGAACAGGCTGTCAGGGTTCTGCTGTAATGCAACAAATGCAAATCCGTTACTTGCAATTACTTGTAAACAGAAGTGCCCAGCTAAATTTCATTCATTTCATTTTACAGATTATTATTCCAAAGTGAAAAAGATGCTTTGTTAGTTAATGCTGAATTGGAAGCATAGCTCTTGCATTTAATGAGAATGAAACTGATATTCTAAATAAACTAATTATTATTACAAACTTGCATTCTACACACCTATTTTTGTCCTTTAATCCTTCACCTGGATTTATACAGTTTGGCATCTTTCCTGCAGGATGTCTGGATATATTTGTGAATATGAATTGTATAAATAATCTCTATTCCCTTCCCTGAATCTAGTGACCTGTAAATATAAAAATCCCAGAACTGGGGGCAGCTGTAGACAACAAAAGCATCCAGACCATGCTTTCAGACAAGTGTTAGATTGAAGTGATTAAAGTGGTTGGGGTTTTTGTTTTGTTTTATTCCTGAATCACCTACTTGAAGTTTGAAAAAATGCTCTGTGAAAGTTTAACTGGCGCTAACTGCTCAGTTGATCAGTCTTTGTCCTCAATCGATTCCCTTGATCCCTGAAATAATTCTAAATATAAACCCACCTTACTGAAATAATCCTGGGAGCTACACATGGATAGTAACATATCCCATTTCTGGTCTCACTTAACTTATGTACCTTTCTGCACAAATCCTGAACTTTGATTTTCTCAGCCTTTCACCTTTGGTGGCTGGTGCTCAGAGAGATGGAAGCAGTGGGGTTGATTGGTGAGATTCTGGAGTGGCTGAGAGTTCTCTCAGTATCAGGAGGGTGACATGTCATGCTCTTCCTTCTCTGCTTCCTTCTCCCAGCAGAACAGGGAGGGCAGTGACCTCATGCTACCCAAGCAGGAGGCATAGAGCTCATCTGGCAGCAGCAGCCGGGCTCTGCCAGCAGCGTGTGGTGATGAGGCAGGTCTGAGGTCAAGCTGGGATGCCAAGTCAAGCAGGTTGGCTTCCGGATCAACAGGGATGTGGCACAGGCACAGCTCCAGCAAGAGTCTCAGCAGCCTGGCCACACAGCTTGGGTCAAAGCTGGCTTGGGCACAGGCAGTGAGACCTCTTGAGGGAGACCAATACTTAGGGCACCTTCCTAGAGCCCTTATTCATCATCCTGCAGAGTTCAGCTTCAGGTGCTCACCTGTATTTACTTTTCTGTCTTACCTGCCTGCATGGAAACAATGGGTGTGCAGGACAGCAGATGGTTTGTTTACAATTCATCTTCTTAAGTGCCTAATCCCAGGCCGTGGCTGCTGCTCTGGTGGGCAGGTGTCAATGTCTTTGCTTTAGCTTGAAACGCTAATAAGCCAGACATTAGCAGTTAAGACATTTCTCTTTACTCTGTGGGCTATTTGCCTCTTCATCTTGCTTTTGAAGCAGTTGCCTTCTGGGGAAGCAAGATGCAAACATAAATGCATCTCCTGCAATAAACTGAACAACCACAATCCTGCAGTTTTCCAACTGTGTAACTCTGGTCTCAAATCAGGTAACTTGCAAATTGGGGCTGCAATTGTCCTTTAATGGACTGAAGACAATAGAAAGCAGGGAATTGGACTGATAAACTCTTAAACCAAAGCATTAAGCCTTGCTGCTGTTTGAGGAGCTTCCTCCAAAAGCAGTAGCTTGTCTTGAGAACTGCTGGTAGAACTTGTTACCACTGGTCATGTTCAGAACAAACAGTTGTAATCAGATAAAAGGAGGAGAGACCAACTTCAGCTTGATGCACATTTTACCTCCTTGGAACTTTTATGAGCAGATACTAAATTTAAGTATTTGATGGCATTTCTGCACTAACAGTTCACAGTGTATCAACAAATCTCAGAGTTAAAATGACTGTACAAAGCCTATTAGCTTCTTACTAGTGTTTTTGTTTGTTTGTTTTCTTGCTGTTTGCAAGAAGAGTTTGAAGGCTATTAGGTTTCTGTCAAAGCTATTTCAACATTGATTAGCATAGGGCAAGGACAGCGTGTTTCTGCTAGCCCTATTTCGTGCCATAAATAGTACCTATTTATTTTTCTCTTCTAGGTGACTTAGACACACGTGAGCTATGGACACGTTATTAGTTAATTCCTTGACCAGACTCTGCTTTTAACTAAGTCACAAACTAGAGAAGAGAGATATTTTTTTTTTCCCCCCATTATAAAACCCAGTGCATTTAGGGCTGTTATAGAAAGTCTGAGGTTGTCCTTCACTGCCATAGCCAGTTACAGATATATTCTACAGGTAAATTAAGATGCATTTAAATAGCATAGGGATGTCTGTTAGTACTAAGGGAATGACAAATACTCAAACCTAGATTAATTGCAATTGAATTAAAGTCTCTAGTGCATTACTAACCAGATATCTCTATGCTCATATAGCTCTTCCAGCACTAAAGTGGCAATTTCTTTAGGTACAGTTTTCATAACAAAATAACTCGACTTTTTGGTATAATTGCTTTAGATTAAATTGATTTCCAGGAAGTTAATGTAACCCATATGTTATGGCACATTAGGACAATAATAGGAATTAAAATGTTTATATACAGTTATAAAACTCATAGAAATACAATTTTTTTTTTACAGTGCTTAAGAGTAATCATTAACAGCTTTACATCTTTAGAGAACATACACATTTTGAACTTAGAAATGGCAGGTTTAATGTAAGTACTAAGTCTAAAGCATCTATTATAACTCCAGTTTTTAACAGAAGTAGCCTAGCTCAACATCCTAAAACCAAATTGTACATTACAAGGTCATTTGTGGGATATTACTCTGTAACTTCACACAGAAGCCAGGGAAAGTACTGAATGAGCATATAAACAGTGAGGTATTGCATTATTAAACAGTGTGTGTGCTTTCAGGTACCTAAGGTGGCCTTTAAGATCTAAACCAGAGACATCTTTGAAGAACAGCCAAATATCCTCCTTGGTGTAGTTTATTCAACTTCTGTAGTTGAGTTTGATCACTCAAAGACATGTAGAAACAGTTTACTGATGATTTACTACTTTTTGGCCAATTCGCTTCTAAAACACCTGACAGGCTGCAGTGATTCAGGCTCTTTAAAGTGTTGCTGTGACACTCCTTTGACAGGACAGGTATAAATCTCCACAGGTCTATGACCAAAAACGGTCATAAGTTAATTAGAACAGTAGAGTCTTGCACTTTAGGTTTCACTACAGATTGGTAAGTTTAGCATTTTTTTTTTCCTTAAAAATCTTAACTGTTTTCCAGTATTGCTGTATCATTTTATAGCCATATATGGGCCAAGTTTTTAGACCCTCCTTGTGTAGTATTTATGAGTGGATTGCTTAGGTCCTACCACCAGGGAGTATGTTCTCATTGCTAATATGAATATTTGCACTTCACAGACACTAAGTAACTCTTACATACAATGTTCTGAAATCCTTGTAGGAGAGTGTGGTGGTCTTCAGAGAGCCCAGTCTGTGCTTTCACACTCATCTTTCTGGTAAGGATCCAACCTAATACCTGAAAGCCTCATGCTGGTGGGCCTCAGCCCTGCTTCTGGCTGCTTGTGTACGCCAACAGGGGATGTTGTGTTGGGCCAGCAATGGTAACAGTTGTTTTAAGAGCAGAAGGATGATATCCACCTGTAGAAAACTCTTGAGTGAAATCTATTTCTCCATAGTTTTGGCCATACTTGTTACACAATACTTACTTAAATCCTCCTTCATAGCCAGTAGTTTACAGGGTAGTGTATGGGTAATAGAACACAAAAGTCTTCTTTTTCTCCTTCTTTACTATTGCATAGTCTTAGGAAAAGTCAGAGCAAAGAGGCATTTCAGGTTTCCAGAGCAGGAGAACTGAACACTGCTCATGTAATATCTATAGAAAATGGCATTTTTTTTATCTGTTTCCTCCGTATTTGGCCACCCAGTCTGTTCTTCCATGTACTGGCTGAATTGTTGGTGGGCGGGTTAACAGAGTCATATTTTTTGTTGCTGAACTGAAAGTAGGACCTGGGAATTGAGCATGAGCAGCTTTGGTTTTCCAGGAATAATCTGAAAGAAACAAGAACTTGGAATTAATGGCCCCAAAAGTATTTTATTTCCTTACAGATAGAAGAATGAGCACTTAAAGGTGACTTGTAGGACTCAAGGATGCTAAAGCAGCAGGATGATTTGGTCTCTGATAGGTGTAGGCTTGTTTTCAGATAAGGTTCATGTTCCCTATAGTTTGTGTATCTTTACTAATGATTCTCATCTACTGGATACTTGTTTTGCAGCAATCCCTTGAAGAAAACATTGAGACTGAACTTCAGTGGGAAAAGTGCCGTATACGTCTACGGCTCTATTACAAAACTGCTACAGGAGGGGAGTGTTCTTTCCTCTAACTCAAAATAGTGAAAAAAAGCATGTAATTATAACATACACAAGCTTAAAACCCAAACAGCTTAATCTGAAGAAGATCTTCTGGAAACCTTCCTGTTCTTTTTGAGATTTTATGCCTTTTATTCCCCCTGGCTTAGCTGAAAACTCCTGGTGTAGCAGGTGGCATAGCATTAGGTTTCTTACAGAAAACCTCCTATTTTTGGTGGTATTTTTCAACAGTAGGTTGAACTTACTAAGGAACAGTTGAGGATCAAGGCATTTAAAAAGGAGAAATCTCACAGAACTGAAACTGCAGGCCAGGTCTCCACCTCTTTGAAAAATAAAACTCTTCCTTTTTACTGTGAGCTGGGATTCCCTATTTTTCATCAGCAAGTGTTGCTCCAGCCTGTCCTCTCCAGACAATCAAGGTCACTTCTCTCAGGTCTTGGTATTTCCCTCAGATAAACAGCTCTTTTATACTACATTAAATTAATTATGGCATTAAAAAAACCCAAACCCAAACAAGTGAAGAGAACAGAAACAATTGAGAGCATAACTTAGTTCAGTTTGGATAACAGAAAGCAAAGGGTCACCAAAAATGTTAATGTTCAAATCGTGACAGACAGGAGATAAGGATGAAGCAAAAGGCAGGTTTTATCTCTCTTCCCATGCAAGTCTGCAGAGTTTAGGCTAAATATGACAGGTTTAAGCAATAGGATTTTTGCTCTTCTCGAGGATGTGAAAGAGTCTCTTAATTGACCTCCATCTGTCAGTCTTTCTGACTTTTATTACACATTTTCCATTTCTAATTACAGATTAACAGTGAATTTATTTCCCTTTGGATCACCACACATAATTCCTTTTTGTTCGTGCTATTCACAGCGGTCTAGAGATAGTTGCAGATTTTGTCCTCCTGTGAACTTCTTGATCCACACACTGTGACAAATCAAAACTCTTGCTGTTGTGTCTCAGCAGAGGGTTGATAAGATAATGAAGTGCAGCTCCAGCCTTCCCTGGTGGGCTTCTGATTAAGTCACACTATGTAGGCATCTAAGCATATTTTATACATATTTATACACATGTGCCATCTCCTTCCTTCCTTCCCGCCCTCCCTCTCTCCTCAGAAGTCACTTATTAAGGGGAACAGGCAACTCAAAAGAGCAAGTCAGCAAAATGACATTATTAAGGCAGGACCATAGAATCACAGACTGATTTGAGTTGGAAGGGACATTTACAGATCATCCAGTGCAACCCCCCTGCAGGGAGCAGGGCCATCTGCAACCAAAGCAGGGTGCTCAGAGCCCCCACCAACCTCCCCTGCAATGGTGCCAGGGATGGGGCAGCCACCACCTCTCTGGGCAG
>JANIJG010165451.1:0-11652 GCA_024611175.1 Megaceryle torquata
ATTTCTTAATTGTTCTTTTCTTAAAGGTAACTCTTAAATAAGGTTCAAATATTTTATATTGTTTTCAGGATACACTCTATGGTACACTGCTTCTTTGCTTTGTGTTTAGTTTGCATTTTCTTTGAGCAGATTTTTTTATTGCTCTGAAATACAAAATCTAAACTTTAATCTTAATTACATTGTTATCTTGGATTTTTAATAGCTTGGGCTGCAACAGTTCATACTGCAGTTTTGTAATTTGATCATGAGCTCTGTTTTATAGGGTTCTTAACCATCAAGGGAAAACTGCCTTATAGTTTTACATATTTGTTGTGAGGCAAGCTTCTCTTATGTAAATTCTATCAATGAAATCTGGTATTTTTGTTCTTGTTCCCACTTTATCACGCAAGAGCTTTTACACTCTAAAGAATCCGAAGTCATAGTTTTAGTAGCAATTTTGAATGTATAAAGTTATTCTGATACAACCCAAGCAATGAAGTTTAGTTAAAACATTTTTGACACTGACGTTATTAGAAATTGTCACTCTTAATTATTTAGCAGTTACACTTTGCTGCTGCATAAAGTGTTGATGGCAGAGGCAAAATGTCAAGCCTTTAAAAACAATTATGAACGTTGTGTTAAGTGGTAGAGACATCCAGCTCAATTTCATAACTTCTGGGTAGCAGTCTAGGTAGGGTAACTGCTAATTCTGTCTAGCACTCCTAATGTCTAGTCATGGTGCTTTCCAGGAGTCCTTTGGGAGTTTGTGAATTCAGCAGTAAAATAGGTGGATCACTTAAACTTGTTAACAGATAAGGCACTTTTAAACTTTTTATAAGTTCTATCCTTAATCCTTTGTACTCATCCTATTATATTAACTTCAAGCTAAAAAATTATTTTTTTTATGGGAAGACTTTCTATGCATTGATCTCATAAGTCTGGACTTTCATTATTGTAACTGCACGTTAAAGCTTCCCACACAGTGATTTCTTGAAATACTTGGACAGATGCCAGAAAGTTAGTAACATAACTTCTTACAGGTTTTGTTGAGATTACTGCTTAACTTTTATGTGCAGGAAACTAGATACTTCCTGGTCAGACTTCAACTTCTTTTATTTGCTAAGACTCTTTGGACAGTATTTTCTGATGTCTTTTTTCCATCCCCACTGATGAATAAAAAGGAAAACTAGTACAACCCGAGACCTTGTAATTCTGAAGATAAGTACCACTTCTCTTATGTGTTCATTGTATACTTAAAATATTGTCATGTTCAAATGGGCTGAAAATATTCTTGTCCACATGAAAGATTCTGTAAGTGAAGAAAGATAGATATTGTCTCTAAGGGGTACCTGAATGGCAGATGAAAATGATGGTATTGTGCAAACAGATGGGAATATTGGTGGTAAGGAAATGAGAGAGGGAAAGAAAAAAACATGATGAGCATAGAAGCTGCACTACAGTATATGTGCCTCAATATTTTGGCTACTATCTTGGTCAAAAGTTACTGTTAAGTATCTGCAATAGCTTTAACCTAGATTGGGGGGAAAAAAAAAGAGAAACTGAAATACATTTGAGGCCCTGTGTTTTCACTGTACAGACATTCAGGTAGCTGTTTGCCAGATAGGTGTTTGTTCTGCCAGTCTTAACAGCTGACCTGCTAGTTATGTCATCTCTGGGCAGTTTATCTTGGACAATTTAGTCTTTGCTTCACTTGTGGCCCACTGAGTAAAACCTCTTTCAATGTGTGTAAATACAGTGCATCTCATGGGGCATCCCTTGGCTGTCATTTTTAAGGTCCGCATTCCTGTTGGCTGTTGAGTTTGTACTATACAGTACAAAATAAGGGCTAGCATAGAAAATCAAGCCAGTCAAATGAGAATGAGATGACATTGCCATAAATTATAGTTGACCAGAAAGACTGAAATAATCCCTCCATTGAAATAGGATTTAGGTGCACTTTAGAAAGTGCTGCTTTGGTATATTTCGAAGTAGGAATTTGGTTTATATATCTAATTTTTTTTTTTAAAGTAGACCTTACTGCCTGGAGCAACTTTCCCACCTTCAGTGCTGAATTTCTAGACAGCTAAACTTTAATGATCAGTTTCACTATTGTGGCACTAGTCAGACCCGTTTACTGCTGCCTTGCACTGGAAAACAGTTGGGACATCTTAATTTTACAGTTGTTTTTCACCTACAGATTTTATTTTAAGAATTGTAGAATGCATTCAGTTTGAAGGAACCTTTAAATGTCATCGAGTCTAATCCCCTTGCAGTAAATGGGGACAACTTTAACCAGATCAGGTTGCTCAGAGCCCCATCAGGCCTGACCTTGAATGTCTTCAGGGATGGGGCATCCACCACCTTACTAGGCAACCTGTTCCAGTGTTCCACCACCCTTAAGAACTTTTTCCTAATGTCCAATCTAAATCTACCATTCGCTAGCTTAAAATAATTGCCTCTCATCCTATTACTACAAGCCCTTGTAAACAGTCACTCACCAGCTTTCTTGTAGTCCCCCTTCTGGTACTTAAAGGCTTCTATAAGGTCACTCTGGAGCCTTCTCTTCTCCAGGCTGAACAGCCCCAGCTCCCTCAGCCCATCTCTGTAGGGTGTTCCAGGCCTCTGATCATTTTTTCTGCACCTCCTCTGGACCTGCTCCATCAGGTCCATGTCCTTCCTGTGTTGAGGGCTCTAGAGCTGGACACAGTATGTCAGGGGAAGTATCACTGGAGTGGAGTGGCAGAATCACGTCTCTCAACCTGCTGGTCACACTTCTTTTGATATGGCCTAGGATGCAGTTGGCCTTCTGGGCTTCACGTGTGTATTGTTGGCTCATGTCTAGCTCTTTATCCATCAGTATCCCCAAGTCCTTTTCTGCAGGGCTGCTCTCTATCACATTATCCCCCTGCCTGTATTGATAACAATGACTCACAACCCAGGAGAAGGGCTTCGCATTTGCTCTTGTTGAACCTCAGGAGGTTCACCTGGGCCCACTTCTCCAACCTGTCCAGGTCCCTCAGGATGACATCTTGTCCCTCTAGCATATCAGCTCTACCATTCAGCTTCATGTCATCTTCAAACTTGCAGAGGGTACAGTTCATACTAATGTGCATGTTTAAGACAAACAACCCTCCCTTCATTTTAGGGTGCTTAGAATTTGACTTCCTGAATTTGATCCCTCTCCCAGTAATCCACAGTTTTTCATGGAGCGGATTCCAGCAAAATATGTCCAAATGGGACATAGTGTGTTCTTCCTGTAACTTAAAGCAGTTGTCTGGGATGGTGAATGTGATTACTCTGTATCGAGTGTTTTTGTTCTGTGTGTTTTCCATAGAAAGTGAAAAATCCTATGTGGAGGGGTTCTCTTAAGCATGCAGGAACACACTTGACTTTAAATGTTTATGTAAGCATAAGGGCAATGCAGATAGGGTTAAAAACTACTTATAAGCTTTTGGAGGAAATAACATTTTTAGCTTTTAAACTATAACAGTTTCTTTAAAAATTGGAAATAAGTGCATTCTGACACAGGGTCTGAGAATCCTCTGCATTCCTGCTCTCTTTACTAGTGCTTTTATTACAATTTGGAATTGTCATGTGGTAGTTCTGAAAAATCGTCTTCCAAGATGATATTTGATGCTGTCAGGGTGGTCATTAAGTTCCTGAAATAAAAGAAGCAAGCTTCCTTAAAATAGTGGTTTATAATACTGGTCTCTAATGAAGTCCTTACTTCTGCCTTAAAAAAAAATATGGCTGAATTGCACACTGCCAGAGTTTTTCAATTTGTATCTGTTGCAAAAATAAGATTTCTTAAATGCCAAATTGGATTGAGACAGAATGCTGTATTGATGTATGTCACAAGGAAAATGCAGTGGAAATAAAAGAATAAAGTATACTCTTGTCTCAGTAACAGCTACATCTTCTTAATTCAAGAAGGGTGGAAAAAAAATGTGGATAGGAAACACTGAAGTTACACTTTCAGTGTTTCTCTCTGGCTGTTTTGAATGTAGTCTTAGAGTTAACATTTGTATGTGTTGTTATAAAACTGTACTAATGCTTCAAGTTTATGAAGTTAAAAAAGGTTAATTCCTTATTTGAAATACTGCTTCTAACTTTAATAGAGCTATGTATGGCAAAAATGGACTGGATTGCGAGGTTTAAGCAAATTAATTTTTTGAACTCACAAGTTTTAACTGTAAGGCCCAAAACTTCTATATGAAGTCTCTAATACACCACTAATGCAGGTTTTTATTGATACAATAGAAGAATGCACTGTTATAACTTTAAAGCAAGAATACACTAATATATTAGAAAGCGTCCTAAGTATTATACATGTTAATCACCCATGTTTGCAAACTTTAAATGCTAAATATTCATGTAGCATTTCAGGTAAGGGCACTCAGTCTTAGAAAAGTCACTTTGGCCAATGTCCTGACCAAGGGGTAATGGTCTCTATACAGGTGAATATTGGAGAGGCAACTCCCAAAATCTAAATTAAACCATAGCACTTCTATCCTCTGCTTTAGTGACAGATTATACAGTTTAAATACAAAAAGCTGTGACTGAAACCCTGCGGGTGTTTGTGGCAAAACTATGCCCAACTGGATTATGCCTTGTTGAAGAAACCACCACTGAAGTCCTCCAGGCCCTCCTTATCTTACTTTCTCTGGAAGTTGATAGTGGTTTGAATTGAGACTTGGGACATACCATTTGTTGAGGAATTTCTTTGCGTGGTGCAGCATTGCTCTGTTCATGTTTGCTCTCCATGTGTATCCCTGCACAGATAGGGCCATAGACAGGCAAATCAAGGCTGAGTTGCCTGCATGCACCAGTTGATACTGGAACTTGCTTATGAACTATGAGTGACTGAATTCTTACACTGTAATGAAGTGTGTAGGGTTTTTTTATTAGAGAAGATAAAGAGGAATAGAAAGTTAAAAACAGGCATGTATTTTTATTACTCCTGTTATTTAGGAGTTATTTTAACATTAAGATTACATTTGGGGGAGGGGATGTGGAAGACTTGCATGGGATGATCCTTTATATTCATATGATAAGAATTATGGAGTCTAACACACATGCTTCATCCAATTTGTTAGTGCTGAAACCATGGTGCTACTTCAACAGAAACATATACCAGCGGTTCTGAGATAAATTACAGAAACCAAAATACTACCTTTACCAAAAAAAAAAAAATCTCTTCAGCTGATGCATTTCATTTCAGAAGGACTCCTTCCCCAAAACTGTCACTGCTGTGACAGGCTGGTCCTTCACTGACCAGCCAGCAGTACAAACTTAAGAGTGTTTGGAGAAAAAAAAGTGTTTCAGATACCAAAGTGAAAAGTCACTGGTAGCTCTGCCTGAGGAGGTGCAAACCCGTAGTTAACCTCAGAGGCTATATAATCTGAGCTTGAAGTTTGGTAACTAAAAGGTACAGGAAGCACATGCTGTTACCCTCCCTTTCCTTACAAACTTGTTCTGTAAAGCAATGCCTCAGCAAATGTTCTGATGCCATTTCCTTCTGTCTTCATGATGGTAGAATTTAGATACACTATTTAGAAGTAAAACACTGAATTTTATGGTTTTGGTGTTAACATCAGTCATCAAAAGGATGTTTTTGTGCTACTGATATCCCATGGACAGTAGTGTCATGAAGCTTTCATTAGAATGCAGTAAACAACATTGGGTTTCATGTTGCAGTGAAATGAATGTAATTTTGTGGGAAAACAGGCATAATTGTTAATAGAAAATTATGATTGAATTATTTTATTTGGTTACACGTTTTCATGGAGATAAAATTCATATAAACTTCTAATGTTTCTGAGCACGTAAGTTTGTAGAGGGGTTAAGCTGTTTCACAGAGAAAGCTGCAGTCTTCATCCATTCTGGGTTTTTCCTCCTTTTGCCTTTATACAAAGCCTGGGTTTTTTACAAAACTTTTTTTTTGTTTTAATACTACATGGTCCTCTACTGTGATAGTACAATTGTACTGTTATTAAAACCGTTATGACTTAGAATTTGTAGGGCTTGTGTTTTTAGTATAACAACCTCCTGTGAAATATTGCACGATAATTAGAACACTACTGGACAAAGTAGTCAGTGTTTGTTTTGGTGTGTGTGTGGTTTTTATCTTTTTGGTTTGTTATGGTTTTGTTGGTTGGTTTTGGTTTTTCTGAAATGTGTTATCTAGGAAGCTTTGTAAAAAGAAATGAGCAGAACACCTTGGCTGGTGAATGGGTGCAGCTGATGAAGGGCTAGGGCTGGGCTGCTACTAAACAAATAGCAGATGCTCTCTATTAACCCCTCTGTCTTCCCAAGAGGAAGAGAAAGGGAGTGAGAAAGACTTATGAAAAAGAAAATTAAAAGAGCCTTAATAAAAGTAATGTATCCAAAACTGGTATCAAACCCAACCCCCTGATAGCAATTATGTCACTGTCACCACTGATGGGGTCACACTATAGGTAGGCACTGTGGAAGTCAAACTGAACTCTGTAGCAGATGGGAACTGGATTCTGAAATGCATGCTTTCAAATTGGGAGGTTTTATAATCTGACTGTAACCAGGAATATACATTCTCTAGAAACCTACAATGCCTAAGAACGTTTGTTTCCTTTTTTGTTAGTTGGTGGGGACCTGGCTCTTATGTTAAACCACATCCATTAGGATCTGGCAATGCCCATCTTGCCATTTAATTCCCAAAAAACTCTATCTCCTGTGGAAGTCTGTTGACCTTGATTGGTTTTATACCAAAAAACAGCATCTAAAAGAATTTCAGTTATTTTCTTCCCTTTCTTAAAAAACTGCTGTTTTTTAACTCACCCCATGCAGTGATGTCAATGTATTACAGGTGTTCTGCAGCCCCAACTTTCTCCAGTGTGGCAGTCCCTTGCAAATGGTGGGGCTGTGCTTCCACCCCTGGGGCTGTCAATTCCAGGTGTTCTTGGATGCCTCTCTGAGTGAAAGCAAATTGTGACCTGCACTCTGGTGCTATAGGTATAGAGAAAAATGCATTACCAGGTTCATTTGTGGTGTACCAGTTACTTGGCTTTGACACCAGTTCATAATGGAGTTCTAATATGTCTGGCACAGTAGCATTCATTGCTAACATCACTTCATTTAGGATATAGTAGTTGATTAGATTTTCCCACTGGCCACATGGGCCTGTTACAGGGTGAGCAAACCTTGCTAACCATTCATTTGCCCTCTAGTTAATGGATCAACTTTGGGATAGGAACCATGGAGTCTTGATTGGTATGATATTGTTGTCAGTGCACTGTTTTAGTAGTAGTTGGCACCTTTTGGTCTTCAGCCTTTGTCCACACCACAGCACTAGATTCCTCTGAAAGCTGAGGCAAGACAGTCAGCTGATCCTCAGTCTCTACAGCTGCTCTACAAAAGATCTGCCAATACCCTTTTGGGTCTTTTCTTGAGGAAGTCTATGGAAGGATGCATGGGGGAACTGGACCATTCACTACAGGATGTCATTACCACTTATGTCCAGTTAGTCTCACTTTGGTCTCTAATATAGTCAGTTCTTGAGATCCTCCTGTTACTCTTTCAACTGAAAGAAATGGAATTTGAACTATCTGTGCAATCTACCAGAGCTCTGGTCATGTCCAGTGTTGGACACCCACAAAACAGTTGAGTGTTGGACACCCACAAAACAGTTGAGTGTTGGACACCCACAAAACAGTTGAGTGTTGGACACCCACAAAACAGTCACTAGACAAATGCCGGATGCTCTCTGTTGAACCGCTCTCCCACCCCACTCACCCTTCCAGAAGGAGAAGAGAAAGAAAATGAGAGACATGGATTGAAAAGAACTAAAACAGCTTAATGAAAATAATAACAATAAACCAAAATATATACAAATGTTTACCAAAATATTTACAAATGTATACCACTGATACTGTGGGCAGGCCCTGGGGAAATCCCAGTTTTAATTCAGTGGCAGACAGGTGCTGGATTCTGGAACTGGATTCTGAAACACACAGATTAGCTTCAGAGGCAGAATGGACAGTGTCCTCTTTGGACACCAGCCATTGAAGAGAGCTTGACCCCTGTGATCCCCTCAGCTTTATACTGAATACAGTGGAATCCCTTATTGGTCAGTTCAGGGTCACCTGTCCTGTCTGCTTCTCTCAGGTGCAGCCTTTTACTTTCTGCACCCACCACTGTGGTACATAGGATTTATCAGTGACCTTGGTCCATGCACCAATCCTTGGTAATAACTCTAAATATTGAGCATTACCACTGTTAGAGGCAGATGCTGTCTGTGAAAATAGGCCAGTAACTTCAGAAAGTGCAGTTAGTTAAAAGAATCTTAACTGAAAAGTTGCTGAACAGCATTAGTTCTAACTGAAAACAAGGACACAAGTCCAAAAAAATACCTGTTAAGTGAAATGTGCAGCTTTGCTGATAGTGGTGACCTGTGCTGTCAGGTGTCAGGGAGATCCATGCCTAATTCATAGGCAGAGGCACTTTTCACAGTTACTGATAGTCTTAAGACAAGTATAACTTGTTTTGGTGGCATCAGTCTGAATCTAAAAAAGCTACTTGTGTTGTTTTTGCTGTATCTGCTACTGTTGATTGTTTCATAAGTTATCTTGAATACATCCATATTCTACCTTAACAGTATAGCTTATTGCTACTGAGTATGTCAGAAACATGTTTTGGTTTTGTGTTTTCTACTTTTATGTGAAATACGACATTCTTCAGGACTTGTAATAAAATGTTTTGCATTTTACAAGTTAATATTTTTTTCTTGATGTTTTGCCATATTAAAAGCTTAAGGTATTTTCAGGATGGCATTAAATATATTGTCATTCATCTGTTTAAGAACCCTGAGTTTTATGGGGTTTGATTTATTCTTAAGTGAGACTTAGTTATGTATGCTGTAAAAGTCAAGATGTTCTCAACATATGTCAATTTATTTTGAGAAAAGCAGGTTTTATATCATGAATATCTTCAGAACTGTTAGTGTGCAACTGAAATGTAATTTGAATTCAGAATGCTCGTTTTAGGAATACTGAGGTTTCATTTACTTTCAGCAAAAGTTTCTAGTGATGTTTTGAATTAGTAAAAGTTACGGGCTTATGTTCTAGAAGATCAGTTTGAACAGGTGATCAGGTTTTGACTTCAGAAGCCTTGTGTCCCTAGAGCCTTGTGTCAGAGAGCACAGTAAAACACTTAAGTGCTAGCAAATGAATTGTGACTTGAGGAGTTTGTTTTGGTTTGGGGGTTTCTTGTGGGGTGGTTTTTTGCTTTACTGTGGTAGTTTTGTTTTAAGTAAAACAAAACGAAAGTAGATTACAATTTGGTCTCAACTAATGAAAAAATGCGATCTCTCTTGTATGCTTATGTTATGCCTGGGAGACTTAATGTGATAGTGTCACAACAATGTTCTGAATTCAGAATTTGTTTTCATTATCAGTGATGCTCCTGTACAAATCTATTTTAACACATAGTAAAATATTTTAAAGTTTAGTAGAAAAAACCCCAGCCCTTATGCTGTGTTCTAGTAAAATAGTTAAGCAAGCTATTTGCTTCCTGTTGCATCTTCAAGTGCTTTTAAAAAGTTGACTTTTATTGCTTTGGTATGGTTCAGGATTGTTGTATATGCACTGGAAGACTTCTGGAAGAGATGAAATGTGGAATGTAGTAAATTCTTGTAAATTAATTTCTAACTAATTTCAGAGATTCTTAGAAATCTTTGTGACTAAATTAGCTCTTCATACATAGTACAGATCTTCCTAAAAACTGAATTACTGAATGTCTCCCTATTGCTTTTCTTAGTATTCCTCTGTGTTGCTCTAGTGTTCTTAGAAGTTACCGAGTGTGATTCAGAACTGACAAGTGTTGATAAATGTAAATGCATTTTTCTGCATAATAGTTTCACCATACCTCAAGGCATGTTCTTTTATGTTCCTTTATTAAGTAAGGCTCTAGCATGAGGTACACTTTTTCCTTGAGTTGGGGCATTAGTTAGGGGCATTCCTCTGTTTTTATCCCTTATATGAAAATTGACGTAATTTCCAAAACTGAAGTAAAAGAGGGAAGACCAGTACTGATGGACAGATTAGGGAACATGACTGCAGCAGTGACATTTACTAAAGAAATGAGGCTAAAAGAGTGATCTTGCCTCACTTAGTTGTGTGCGGTGCTGAGGTAATGGATTAATCTGGATAAACATTTCCTGTCTAATGATGTCTGTCTGAAGTAAGTTCACCTGTAATTCTTCATTTTTTCAAGTGATCACAAGTTTCTGGAATTAAATCCTGAAAAAAAACTTTAAAAAAGTTGACAGTTACCTCCCTCATCTAGAGGAATGGGGTGACTAAATGTTTCAGGAATCTGAGTTCAAGTGTAGGGAAACATCAGAAACTACAGATCTTCTATAAACTGATGAATTCACTAACAAAGTGGTGGCTTGAGCACTCTGAGTGGAATCAGTGTTTTTGGTATCTTTTGGGCTTGACTTTTTAACTGAAGCAGAGTTATTCTGTTCTGTGGTTGTGACATTATTTTGTTTCTGTGGTAATTTGACATTGGCTTGTTGCCAGGTGCCCATCCAGTCATGCTCACTCTTCCCTTCCACCTCTCCCATCTGGACCAGGGGGCAGAAAATAAGGTGAAACTCATGGGCTAAGACAAAGGCAATTTAATGACAAGGGGAAAGCAAGGCAATGCATGTAAGCAAAAGAAAACAGATTTATTCACTACTTCCCATCAGCAGGTGATGTCTGGCCCGTTTCAGGAAGCAGGGCTCCTGACTTGTAGTCATTGGCCTGGAGGACAAGCAGATGTGTTGTTCTCTGTGTCCTGTTGCCCCCTGTGTGTGGCCTCCCACCCCCTCTTTTTTTTTTTTTTTAAATACCTTTGTAATTCAGCTGACACTGTATGGTATGGAATATCCCTTTGGTCAGTTTTGGGTCAGCTGTCCCAGTTGTGTCCCCTCCCAAGATCTTGTCCCCCTTATTCTACCTCAGGGGCAATGTTGGAGAAACATCCTTGGTGCTGTGAGACCTGCCCAGCAGTAACCACAACACAACATGGGTGTGTTATCAGCACCTTTCAAAGCACCATGCAAAGCACAGCACTGGGAGGGCTGCCATGGGCAAAATTAACTCCATCTCAGTCAGACTCAATACAATTTCTAGTAAGAGGAAATAGTTAATTTGTGCCACCTTCACCAAATGGAGAGTGCTATTTCTTCGAAGGTAGTAGTTAACCTTTCCTGTGCTTAAGTGCAGTTGTTTTTTGAGAAGTGTTCCTTTCTGTATGTAGTTGTGACTTTGTGATACAGAACTTGCCTGTGAATGAGGGAAAAGTAGCAGTCCTAGTATTTATTTTGCTGTATCCTTGCCTGTATATCCTTTATTTGCTGAATGTATTCACAGTGACAGAATATGAAGGAACTTTCCATTGAGGCCCTCCATAGGCAGATCGAAATGGCTTCAGATTCACAGGCCCTGGTCTTTCTAGAGGATTTTAACCACCCTGACATGTGCTGGAGAGATAACACAGCAAGGCACCAGCAATCCAGGATATTCCTGGAATGTGTAAATGACAACTTCCTCTTCCAAATGGTAGAGGAACCGACAAGGAGAGGGGCTATGCTGGACCTTGTTCTGACCAACAGGGAAGGGCTGGTGACTGATGTGAAACTTGGGGACA